>JARQZJ010000010.1:1342500-1412500 GCA_030704895.1 Henosepilachna vigintioctopunctata | reverse complement strand
CTGTACAGTATACCTACAGAAAATATAAACCAAATGTGGGATTATTTTTCGAAAATTTTCGGAAAAGCCTTTGAGAGACATTTTCCTGAAGTTTTATTTACACCTAATTATAAAAATAAGTCTTATAGAGAGACTGAAGAAATAAGAATTTTGAAAAAAACTTTAGATGTATTATTTACTATATCGAGAAATAGGCCTGAACTTCTGAACTCTTATAAAAGATTTAAATGTAAATATGATATAACTCTACAAAAAACAAAACTAAAGTTTCTAGGGGATCAGATAAGAGAATCTAGAAACAAATCCAAAACTGTATGGCAGATTGTTAAGAAACTTTCAAATAGGTCAATAGATGTTAGATTACCAGATGCAAATGATTCTAATCTCTTAGCGGATGAATTTAATAGGCATTTTTTGAATGTAAATAACTGTGCAAAAACAAAATCGTCAGACAATGTTGTACCTATAAAATTGAAAAAGTCATGCAAATCTTTTTTCATGTTTGAAATATCTGAGACCGAAATTATTTCGGTAGTAAGTAAATTTAAGAATAAAGCCTCTTGTGGGTACGACAATGTACCAATAAATATTATAAAACAGTGTATAAATGTAATAGTGGAGCCTCTGCGCTTTATAATGAACTGTGCATTCAAGACTGGGATATTTCCTGAAGGTCTGAAGATGGCAATAGTTAAACCAATATATAAGAAAGGTGATGATAACGACTTGAATAATTATAGACCAATTAGTCTTATTACTTCGTTTGCTAAGATATTTGAGAAAATAATATCAAACCGTTTTCTAAAGTTTTTTCTCAAGTTTGGAATATTGAACAAAAGTCAGCATGGTTATACAAGGAATAAAAATACAGAAACAGCTATATTTGACTTTACCCAGGCAATAATTTCCTCACTAGAAAAGGGTGAAATCCCAATTGGAATTCTTGTTGATTTATCTAAAGCCTTTGATTATGTTATACATAAGCGTCTTCTACGGAAATTAGAGATATGTGGGATTAGAGATAATCAGCTTAAACTTATAGATAGTTATCTATCAAATAGAAAACAGAAGGTCAGTATTAGCAAAGATGGTAAGCATTATTACTCCACAGAGGAGGTACTTCAAAAAGGAGTACCTCAAGGAAGTATTCTTGGACCCTTGTTATTTGTTTTATACATCAATGATTTGCCTGATCTCTTTTCTGGTGTTGCGGTACCATATATATATGCAGACGACACAAATATTCTTTGTTCTTCGTCTAATGTTTTAGCAATTTCAGATGATATTGGTTGTGTGTTGGGTATAGTTGAGGGTTGGTGCAGTGATAATGGTCTCATGCTCAATACAGGAAAAACCGAATGTGTTATTTTTTGCACAGACAGATCAAACTCGCAATTTCCTGATTCAATTCAATATAAAACTCAGGACATAGAAATAGTTACTGCTGCTAGGACTTTGGGAGTTTACATTGATAAAAATTTAAAGTGGAATCAGCATGTAGAAACACTGGTAGGTAAACTCACTTCAGTCATATATACACTACATGTTTTAAAGGGGCAGGTTGATCTTGATGTATTGAAGGTTGTTTATTATGCTAATTATCAATCTCTATTGAGTTATGGGATCATTTTCTGGGGTGGCAGCTCTGTTGCGCAAAGGGTTTTGTTATGCAGAAGTATGCTATATGTGTCTGAAAGGGGAGCATTATATATAGTCTGAGGTTGTTTAACAAACTCCCATCATATTATATATCCTATATATATATATATATATATATATATATATATATATATATTTGATTGTATATATATATATATATATTAATTACAGTTTATAGTTTTTTATTTTTATCCAGAATATGTATATTATTGGTTTATGTGTGTGAAATTGAAGGTAGATCTGGAAAAAATGAGTTTTGAGATGTTATGTTTGGTGAGTGTTGTGTATTCATTTTATGAGTGTTATTCGTAAGGTTTATTAGTTCGTTGTGAATAGAATTAAGATGTTCAATGTCTGTTCTTTCATTTACTGGGTTTTCTAAATTTTTACGAATGTGTAACATTTCTAAAATTTCTCACATTTTTCGTCTTTTTCAGTTGCTAAAATCTTCGTATTTTTGTGATCAAAATCGTGTTTTTTTGTTATTTTATGTTTATTTGAGGCTGTTATTTGGGTTTTTGCGTATTTATGCGCTTTGATTCTCTCTTCGAGATTTTGTGATGTTTGTCCCATATAGACGAATATATATCGGACAAACTTTTTGAAAAGGAGGTTGGCGATTCATAGCAGTGACATCCGTCTGCAGCCAAAAAGATGCGCACTCGCAAGCCATGCTTCTTCTTTGAATTATAACTTTGACCTCAGCCAACCAATAGTTCTCTCAATAGAGACAAATTATAACAAAAGAATATTCTTGGAGATGTGTTACATTAATGTGTAACATCCCCAACAACATTAATAAAAGAACGGACATTGAGAGTCTTAGTTCTATTTACAGCTATTTACTCTCTTTAGATGAGACTGGCATAATTAATAATGGCTAAGACCAACGCTCAGACTCTTGTCATCACGTACAGAGAACGCCGCAACTTATGTGTCATTCAAAAAGTAACCTATGTCATGAAAAATGTCACTATTATATTATTCATGTTTACATGGTTATACTTATTCTGAAACAATTTTACTGCATTCTATTTAATTATCATTGGATGACTTCTGTATTGCTATTTTTTTTTATTATTATTTTTTTTTATTTAATAGTGTTGGCGTTTACTTGATGTAAATCCATTATAATTGAATATAACTTAAATTCAAACACTTGAACTTATGATTTACACTTTATTGACTACATAGCATGACGCGTTTCGTCGTTACAAACGACTTCTTCAGATGCTTACAGAATAATGATTCTTACAGATTATTCTGTAAGCATCTGAAGAAGTCGTTTGTAACGACGAAACAGATAGTTACAGATTATTCTGTAAGCATCTGAAAAAGTCGTTTGTAACGACGAAACGCGTCATTCTATGTAGTCAATAAAGTGTAAATCATAAGTTCAAGTGTTTGAATTTAAGTTATATTCAATTCTGTATTGTTTTTGTTAGTTTATCAACTTATGTCAGATGTAGGTATTTTTCACTACCACTTATATTTATATAACATCTTGTAAAAAAATTCCAGCATTCCTGATGAAGAACTGAAACTTGAGTTCTATATATAGAATTACTGACGATTAGTCATATAGTATATTATATATTATTATAGTATATATATATATATATATATATATATATATATATATATATATATATATATATATATATATATATATTGCCTGTTTAAGATATTTTATTTCGAAAGTTTTTAGCAATAACAGGCTTTTTTGATATGAAAAACTTTATTTTTGTTGACGTTTCGTTGTTATATTACAACTTTGTCAAAACTAATGAAAAATAATTTATGATTATATAGATATCAAATGTCATATAATTGTATAGTATGTATATATACTGCAGCTAAACAGGATTCATTAATATATTCCAATGATTTTATACGGATGTTCATGAGATCTGTGCATTTTTCGTAATATCATTCCGATCTAAATGGAAAATTTTTGTCGAATGTATTATTGTTACAAATTATTATCGAAATTATTATATCAAAAGAAACGATATGAATTGATAAAATACTATGAAAAGGCTGTATTAGTAAAAAGGGTAAAAGTTATAAATTTCCAGGCAAAAAAAGGGTCTCAAATGTATACTTTGAGTCCCTTTTCACCGATCTCAAATTTTCCTTTTTAATTAACACAAAGGACACGTCCGTCGTGCAAATTTAAAACTCAAGCATCGTCCGATACAATTTTGAAATGTTATAAAAAAATAATCCGGTTTTCACATAGATTTTATATATATACATATAATGTTTTTAATACCGAAAGTATTAAAAACATTAATACTGTACAGTAATATTGTAAAATCAAAGTGCAATAAGAATTGAAAAATACAACGAAAGAAATAACGTGGAATATTTATATATTTCTTAAGTTTTCTCTCAGAAAGGTTTTTCACAATGAAACTCTGATGATGTAAAATTGCTTCCTTAATTATAATTCATATTTATCTGTAGTGAAGATTTTATTAATGATTTTATTTTGAATTTTATGAATTTCCAATAGTTTCATAATTATATACGAAGAGAATAAATTTTCAAGGAAGTTTCTAAATCACTGAATACCACTATACATATGTCTGAATATGATTTTTCATCGCTTCTGACCCAACGTTTTATCGATTTTAGTATCCTTGCAATTACACACAAGTGTTGCCGATTTCAAATTGGCTGCTCAGCTTATACTATCACTGTTTCGTATCGTTATTACAGAACGGAAGCAAGTGACCCAAGAAGACCCAGACATAGTTTTAGCGCGATAAAAAAACGAAAGTGGGAAAATGGATAGCTAGAGGGATCTATAGAATATTGAATACCTTAAACGACGATCTTAAAAACGATAGAAACCAGTTAACGGTACTCCTGAGTTCATATTTTTTGTTCGAAAATCCCTGGAAAAAAAAAATGATTATTGATGTCTTCTTTGACATTATTCGATATGTAATTATTTCAGAAGATTACTTCAGAAAAGATCGCTCTACACGCTTGCTCTTTTGGATGTCGTGAGTGGTATAGTTGATGGCCTAGAGAAGCATAAACAAACTTCTCATGATATTCTACTAGAAAAACTTCATTTCTACGGCGTCAGAGGTACTCCTTTGAAGCTAATCGAATCTTATCTAACTGATAGGCACCAGGCTGTCTGGTATGAAAATTGTCTGTCTGAATTCAAGCTATTAAGAGATGGAGTCCGCAAAGGTTCAGTTCTGGGGCCATTGTTATTCATTATATATGTAAACGACTTACCCAACCTTATGGATCCACTGAAAACGGTATTATTCGCGGATGACACTTTACTTTTGTTTACTATGATAGAAATCGTTCAGGCTTGGAGGAAAAAACCACGTACGTAAATATCAAGTCTCAATTATGGTTCACGGCAAACAAACTCAAATTGAACGATGACAAAACTCAAAATATAGTCTTTTCATCTAATGACTTTGACAATCCTGCGGTAAAAAAAAACTGCAAAGCTGCTTGGCGTAACACTAGATAGCAAACTTACTTGAAAAGACCATATTGAACAACTGAAAGGAAAACTTCGGATACTCTATTTTTGCTTAGACGAATGAGAATTATAACGAACGATACCACATTAAGAACTACATATTTCTCTCTATTCCACTCATTTTTGATTTATGGCGTTGTTCTGTGGGGAAATTGTTTCAACGCCTTGGCAGTTTTCAGGTTGCAGAAAAAGGCAATCGAATTATGACAGGGGTTGGTTACTTGGATTCATGCAAACCATTATTTATAAAATATGAAATAATGCCTTTGCTTACATTGTGGATATATAACGTTCTTCTAGAAATACAAAAGGATACAGATACATTGATAAAACAGTCTGATCTACATAATTATAATACAAGAGGCGCAAATAATATCCGAACAACTAAGTATCGTCTAAATAAGTCAAAAAAAAAACTCGGTAGATTATAATTTATACAATATCTTACCTTCCCATTTCAAAGAACTTTTTTTCTATAAATTCAAAATAAACATCAAGAAATATCTTCTGAAATTTTGCTTTTATTCTGTCAGCCAGTCTTCGGAGCACTTCAAGGCAAAGTCTTTAATATGAACATGCTCATCACATCTTTTTATGTATTACTTTTTATGACTTATTTTTTTGTGCATTATATAAATTCGTTTTTTTTCAGTCTTATGGTGAATTAATCACCAAGTTTACGAAGTTTACACTTATTAGACTTCAATCATTAGTTTCATCTCGGTTTAATTTTGTATCTTTATCTACTCTTTTTTTATTATTCTCTAATTTATGTTCATTTTATTTGTGGAGGAGTGGAAGAATGATTCGTCAAACTCCTAGCATTTGTAAGAAATTTCTTTTCTCTGCAATAAAGATTACTACAACTATTTCGCTTGTAATAGGTCACTAATTAATACTAATATATTAGACAGTATTTCAAAATTATCTGATGTCTGAAAAATCAATACATAGTTAATTCTGATCTAAGAGAAGTAAAATTCGATAAATAAGTATTTGCATTTCGAAAAACTGAAATGAATATTTATAAAAAGGATAACTATAGTATAATGCAAGAGTATTCATTATATTATATCCTATTGTTCTTACTATAGTTAGTACTAATTATTATAACTACAGTATCCTATAGTTATTATAATGTTTTGAATGAATATATAGAACAAATAACATTTGGCTTGTTTTCACGAAAATGTTCTTCAAATGATTGCGCAAAAATTGTTTCGGGCTGTTAACTTATTTTAAATAACATAGATTGAAAAATTTTTAGTGAAACCAACCCAAGTGGTATTTATTCAATATATTTAACAATGTTTCACCAAGAGATCAGCGAGTTATCAAAGTTATTATATTATTTGAAAAAAATAAGGAAAATGATTTGAGGGGTGAGTTGTTATTGTTTTTATGTAAGGATTTACATGAAAGTCCACTTAGGGGACTATTGTCGGTATTCTCAGGGTATATCGTCGAAGACATCGAATAATATTCTTCATTAATTTTATGCTGGTTGTAGACAATATATAATACAGTTTTTCTGCATTTGTTACATGATGAAAAATGTTATGAGATTCGAATCATATATGTAAAACTAGCATAATTCTCTTTCATTTGATGTAGCATTGACATTATTCTGGATCTTGATACATTTTTCGGCTCGTATATCATACCACCATAGAAAATTATATTACATTCATAAATCTAATGCAACAACTGCATTTTTACTTCTAGATTTAACATTTCTATCAAGCGACTATGTTTTTTCTTTTTCGCCAGCCGGTTCCAAACTGCCCCCGCTTGAGTATTTACCGAAAGAAAGAACCTTAAGTCGAAATTTATCGTATCGCGCTTAGAAAATAACAGTGATGTAGATAAAGGAAAAGTCACAATTCACGTCGACAATTCCTTAGATCACAACAAGAAGCCAGAACTTTAATTCTGCGAATGATGAAGAGATAAGGTCCATTCAACCAAGTCTTCTGATTTTTTGTTGGTTTAATGGAAGTAATATTAATGTAGGAAGGTCATGTATAATCGAATAAAGTTCGTAGCGTTTTGAACAATACTCCTAGTTTGCATTCAATGCTTCAAGATCTCTCCTTTCTAGCCTTTTCATTTGCAAGAAATGTCGGTCGAAAGATGAAACACGAAATTTCAACACAAGAGAAGTCAGCCATGAAACGTCGTTAGAAAACGATTTATAATTTCATTCATTCAATTTCGTAGTAAGGCAATGAAAAACATTATTACCTAATAGTTTTGAGTATTCCACAATGTGTAGAATTGTTATCTAAACGTTGGCGAATATTTTATCAACCAGTACTAGGGATTCAACTCCTTCAGTGAAATCCTTATAATGAAAGTTAATTTCTTTTTGATAATTTTCTGAATAATTGCAGACATTTTTTGATTGCGTGCCTCGTTTGTGATGTGGAAAACTTACTTATACTACTTAAATACTACAAAATTATATATATATATATATATATATATATATATATATATATATATATATATATATATATATATATATATAATCAAAGTATACTATAACTTTTATATAGCAGAGCTATATAAAAATATATACTAAATATATAAATACATGAACAATGCGACATCTCCATTATCCTTGTGAGGATAAATAATAGAGAATATTGAAATCGATGCCTAGATTTATTGAAAGCGTAAGATTTTTTAATTGTGTGGCATCGGTTCCAATATTTCTCTATAATTTTTTCCTTGAAGGTGAATGGAGTCATCACACCGTACACATTCACATAGCTCTACTATAACATTCTTTTAATTAATTTGAATATTTCGAATGAATGTAGTATTAATTTGCTTATATAGATATATAAGATTATATAGATAATTTTCTTATACATATATATATATATATATATATATATATATATATATATATATATATATATATATATATATATATATATATATATATATATATACAAATATAGTTTCAAGATTCACAGGTCATTCAATACTAGTAGATACTGAGACTCTTAATCGAAATATCGAAATATTTCAAATAAAACTCTCAGGGAGCTGTCTACACAAATGTTGTCAACGAGAACGAGCTCATCACTTTCGAGAGTGAATATTAGGAGCGTTTCGAAAAGTTCATCGATCTTGATGAATGATAACAGGATACAATTGCTTCATCATTATTATGAATCATCAGTCCATATTTAATCTATCAATCAAGAACCGATGACTTTCAAAACGAACACAGGTCCTATACCAAATTGAGGGGAATTTTTCCTAGTGAAATATCCATGTTGGCTCCCTCTATCGGAGAAAAGACGTATAAACTTCCCTAGCGTTCAAGATTCCTACTCATGGCAACAGTAGCGTGAGTGAAAGGCTTTGTAGATATTTTATTTGAGCACTACAGAAAATTGTCCGCAACGTGTACGAATATTCCCATGGCTAATCGCTCCAGATCACGCCCAGGCGGGCAAAAGTATAGCGTATAAAAAAGTATAGACTTCCAACAGATCTTCGTATATACTACCTGCAAGGCAATATTTTTCAATGTAGGAATTGCAGAACTGACTAGTACAGCTGCATAACATCTTTTTCTATACCTCCGGAAATAATTTGTTGACAAATCTGTACTTTCGACAGTTTGTTAACAATGACTCACTTCTCCCGATCGTAAATCTACAAATAAGTAAATAGAGGTAATGTGGCAATTCCACAAAACATGACCAACCAGCAATTATATGGCCCGTGAAAACCCAAAATGGGTTTGTAATGTATGTTTTTATTTATTTATTTATTCATTTAACATACACTGTTTTACAGGACAGGTCCTAATTACAAAACAAGAAACACAACAGATACAAAAAACAAAATTGGTGTTACAAAAGTTTGAATTTTGTATTTTCAAATTTTAAATAAATTTTAAATGAAAGAGTTTGTGATATGAATCACAACTGATAAAATATATAATATATATAATATATAATATATAATATATAATATATAATATATAATATATAATATATAATATATAATATATAATATATAATATATAATATATAATATATAATATATAATATATAATATATAATATATAATATATAATATATAATATATAATAATTATAGGAATAAAAAAAATTTACGTTATGTGTGGAGTCTCAACAGATAACATAAAATGAACGTGAATTAAAAATATTTGATTACTGAAATTTGTACATCAGAAGTCGTTTTCGTTAGAAAATTTACCCAAAATTAATAATTCCTTAACTTTGCTCAAAAGGCAGTCTTGGCTTGATCCGCAAAACTTAATTTGGCTTTACTTCTTTACAAAAGTATTGAAACAAAGTTTTCAGGGATATTAAATTTTTGGCCATCAATATTGAGGTTGCTGCATTTTAAAGAGTGAATAATTCGATCAGTTTAAGAAATTATCCCACAAAATTAGGTTTTGAAATTATCGGATTCTCAGACGCTTCGTTTGAGGACAAATCAGAGATTCTAGAAATTTGAAGGAGTTTGAATAATGAAGAATTAGAATAAGTTGATTATTATTGCTGAATTCAAAGTAATTTCAATACATAAATTATTGATTAATCTATATAAACTTCAAGATGGAAATCGTGTGTTTCACTCGAAGACATGAATTATTTGTGTGAATGGAATCTATGTCAGCTATAACTTACGAAAACAGATAATTGGAAAAATAGATCAGAGTAACAGCCAGACTTTTCTTTTCTACGGTCACACGTCAGGACCCAGCGATCGATACGAGTTCCTAGTTCTTGCCAGATCAACGAATGTAAATTCAAATTTTTCAGTGAAAAATGAATTTAATTCGAAAAAATCTGACAAGGATTAAATTTCCTATTCACTCATTTCACGGGCGTCTTTCGCATAACTATCGCTTCTCTAATCTTTCTCTTGAAAAGCAACCCTTCAGATTTTAGAATATTAGAAAATTTCAATTGAAAAAATGAAATTTAAGGGTGAATTAATTACACAAATTGCCTAAATCGGAAATAATGAGAAATTAACTACTAGCTATGCTATGCTTCCAGAGAAATAAAAATCTATTGTACTCCTTATTGTAATTATATCTAATTACCATCGTCCGGCAATAACTTGAATCTTTAGGCTAACCCTTTGTTATTACCTGAAAAAACTTTTTCTATTGAGTGCATATAAATGACATTGCAGCAGATGCAATACAATAAAATAAACATGAATAAAACTGTATAATCAGCAAGCTTATCTTCAAAACGGTAGTGATATAATGATTTTTTTTATTGCAAATCTTATGTTAGTTGGAACCACGATCATCAATGGATATTATCTGCAGACTTCTTGAAGGTAATATCGGAAGGATATAGAAGTAGTGGAATACTTAATGCCAGAATCTTGAACGTAAGGAACAAGCTTCAGAGGGCATTCTGAGATGCAGACCCAAAACTACAACAATCACAAGGGCGTTGACATTGTATGAGAATCTAAGGGGAGAAACAGTAACGGATTAAGTGAAATTGAGTAATGGGACACAAAAAAAGTCAATAAGGCTCACTTACTGCTGGATTACGTGAAATTACTGAGGCATAGGAAAATCGCTATTAATATAATTCTACATATATCTATATGGGATATATATATATATATATATATATATATATATATATATATATATATATATATATATATATATATATATATATATACATTTCAAGATTCACAAATCATTCATAGTGGTAAATACTGAGAATTTAATAAAAATATTTCAAATGAAACTCTCAGGGAGCTGTTTACACAAATTTTGTCAACCAGACGAACCTATCACTTTCGAGAGTAAATAGTAAGAGCGCTTAGACAAATCATCTATCTTGTCGAATGATAATACGATACCATTGTTTCATGATTACTATGAATCATCAGACCTTGTTCAATGTATCAATCAAGAATCGATGACTTTCAAAACTCCCACAAGTCCTATATCCGAATGAGGAGAACATCACTTTGTGAACATTCACGTGAGCTCCCTCTATCGAAGAAAAGACGTATAACCTCTCCTAGCGTTCCAGATTCCAGCTCATGAAAACTTTACGCTCAGCTCAGCTATGAAGCCTCTACGTAAGAGTACGTAGAGGCTGCGTAGAGTTTTATTCGAAATTTTCAAGGTCGATGATTTTTCGAAGCGTACTTAATATTCACTCTCGAAGGATATAGGTTCGTTCTCGTTGACAACATTTGTATAGAGAGAGCCCTGAGAGTTTTATTTGAAATATTCGATATTTCGATTTTTGAAAAAACAGTCTGTTTTGGAAATACAAAGCAAAAGAATTTGCCATTTTTTCAATTTTCATCTTAATTATGTGTGTAATAAACGTGACAACAATTTCGATGTTAATTAATAAATTGAAATTGAATGATTTGACTTAAGTTTCACTGAGTACATTAACAACTCTACATATATTCCGGGTGCTTAGCTCGTTGACAAGAGTAAAAGCAATATAAAACCATTACTGAGTGAAACTTAAGTCAAGTGTTTTAATTTGAAGTTATTCAACTTAATGTTTTGTGATAAGCGAAACTTCTGTGTCATTTAACTGCAATGTTCTTTATGCGCCCCCTCATTTCAGTGTGGTTGCTTGAGATTTGTTGAAAGCAAAAAACGAAAATCAGTGGATTGGTCGAAATGGGCCATAGGTTTTGCCTGCTATATATTAGGATTTGAATCCGCTTGATTATTTCTTTTAAGGATCTATAAAACCATTAATTTATATTACATCTGTGGAGAAGTGTGAGACTAGTCAAAATCGGATAATTGCTGGGTATAATATTCGGCAGTCAATGGAGAGAAGAATATTTGTTTCCCAATGGTAGGAAGTTATTTCGAATATATTTTATAGACTGAAAAACTTAGCATGTACTTGTCGATAAGAATGAATGTAAAAACCGTAGCAAATGCTGCTGGTCCTATATATTCAAAACAAAGGGGTTTCTTAAAAATCGATATGATACGAAATAATCTCAAAATAGAATAAAGAGTAACCTCTTCTATTTTTGCCGAATATTTTTGTTTTGCCCTGTATAGTTAAGTTAAAAGCACTAGCCTTTATGAGTATTTTGATTGCTCTATATCTTTCATTTTATTCGCAAACATTAAACTGATAGTAGTGGGTCTTTAACTAGACATTTCATAAAACCAAGCCAGCATTTATTTAGAGGAAGATCTTTGGTAATGACTTTAGAATTAGATCAGATGCCACACATTGATTATTTTAAACTGTGACAACGTAAACAAGCTGAATTGAGTAATTACACACCAAATTAGGAATTTATATTTAGTTGGAGCAGCAAGCAGTTTGAGCTTTTGAATGTCCGTTCTGATAAATCAGAAACTAATTCAATTTAACTAAGTCATTACAAAACGGAATCAGAATCTAATCTAGACCTGATAATCCCGACTGTTAATTCAATTCTAACCAGAGTCCGATAATTCAAATGCTGAAATCGTATCTAACTTTATCTTGATAAACATTTCCCCGCCAAGTATTCCAGAAATAGGCCCAGCTGTAACTAATTTACATCTAAAAACCCTAGCTCATTCATTCTGTGCTGGAAATACCTAAGGATTCGATCTGTCCCGGTACATCTAGGGATGTGAATGATACATCGAATTTTTTCAAATATCCATATATCGTTCAGAATTATCGATATTAAATCTCAGAATATCAGTAACAGTTGCTTTGCCGGCCTCGCCAACAATTAGTGTTCCTAACTACGTCTGCTGGGATCTTCTAGGTGCTTTATATTCTTAGGGACTCTCCCATTCACGAGTGAAGACCCCAAGATATCCAAACCCAGCCAATCATATTTATTTGCTGATCTAGCGACACAAACTGACGTATGGGGAGTGAGTACTACATCTCCATTTTAAAGCAAAGCAAAATTTTGAAACAAGGTTTAAAACTTGATGGTATCACGTTGATACTGATTAAAAATGCACAAACGTTGTGAATCTGAAGGAAAATTACGCTGTGCAATAAAAGTATCGAAAAAAATCGATATATCGTTCATAAATTTCGATGTTTCAAAATAGATGTCTTACTTCTGAAAATATGTTTTATGAGCGATGTTTTGCATTCCTTACTTTGGGTACATAAGACTTTTTATACGAACTAGGTATATACGAGTAAATACAAGATATTCATCGAATTTCGCACAAAATTTCGTTTTCGATTCGTCGAATAGAAGCACAAAATGTGTAATAAAAATTAGACATTTATACGAATAATATTTTTGAGCAGTATTTTACAAACAAAGTTTTGTTATTTCTTGGGTTTCTCAATTGGAAACTACAATATGTAGATATGTTAGAAAGCTATGAAACCGAAGAATCTCGTGAAGTAAAACGACATATTTTCTCTCAAAATTCTGAATGAACCAGATATTGTTTATCTGTTGTCCTTGTATACTATCACGTTGTTGTTTTAAAATTATTCACTCTTCATAAACTACTTGCAAAGTTTAAGATATTCCTAGATATTCAAGTAGCTGATTCGAACTGAATTCATCATTTTGAAAGGCAAACAATATAAACTACTCAATCTAAAGAAACAGCTGAGTACAATTCCTGAATTTTGTTATTGGTTTAACTAATCAATATCACTGATAATTTATATCAACATAATTATTTTGTTTCATAATCTATAAATTTTATTTGCATAAATACACTGATGAGTTATCTTTACGTAGAATGGAGTATTCATTGGCTTAGTTGCCAGATGATTTGGGAATCGAATGGCCAAAAATCAAAACAATCAATTTTATGTGATATTATTTTTGCGAAAATAAAATGTATTCGAACTAATCTTGCCTTTATTCTACTTTGAATCGAATCTTTTCGTATTGAAGAATGAAAAAGATTGAAATGCATCAATGTATCGTTAAATATCGAAATTGATCGATGTATATATTGGTAAATATCGATGTTTCACTTATATTCAGGAATATGGGGCATCCCTATTAGATATATTATGTGATCAATTAATAACATTGCGTTTCAGTTCAGAATAAGTCATAGTATTAAATACAGAACCGATTACATAAACCGAATTGCTTTAATGAATACTTTATAGATTGAGTTTGCAGAACAACCCTCTCAAATTACATTGTTAATTTGTTTTTCGTGATTTGAAGCTAATTTATTCAGCAATACCGCTCAATCTACTACTGTTGATCTAGTCGTAAAAACCTCAATTATCTACTTATTCTCATATATGGGTGACATATCCAATTACACAGGCCAGCGAAAAAAATGTTTGTAAAAACTTTTCAAACCAATTTACCTAAATCTTATGTATTTTTGGATTATATGGATGAAACCGTATTTGATTGTAGTTTTTTTATCACTCACAATTTACTCACAATAGGATATCCTTTACATATTTAAAAAAATAGTGAAATTGGATATATAAGAATTAAAAATCAAGTATTTTTTTATTATGTGCATATTTTTTTGTATTTTCTCTCCCTTTTCTCTGTAGAATTTCTTGCATAGCTTTCAATCCGATGTGATACATTCTGTTGTTCTCTGTGAAGAGACCAAGATTAATCACCCATCATATTGACATTCCACCGTCCTTGGTATCGTTTCTCCACAACAATTATTGTTACGGATTTATAGGGATGTATAATTTCCCTATGAAATGTAAAAATTGTCTCATATCCCCAATATAAAGCAGAATCTTGCACCACTTCAAGGATTATTGGGAACTCAATTACTAACTCAATTTTCTGCACATTGCTTTGAAATTTCTTGAAAACTTGAGAATCAATTTTTATTGCTGTTTTGAATTATTTTTATTTGTAAGAAGAGCTTGGCTGAGGAACGTCAAGCATAAAAGCAGTATGTTCTTACTTGGTGACCTTGAGCATTTCACTTTCACGGCAGTGAACAGGAATTGTGCAAGGAACTGGAAAGAGAGAGTATGTTTTTATGTTGATCCTGCTATAATTTGGCTTAAATATGTCAGAGAACTGTTTCGAGCCTTGGGTGTATTTTGTTTACAGCTCCGGAAATATATATGTCGATAATTTAATCTTAGATAAAAAAGCAAGGATTGTTTGCCAATAATCAAATTATTAAAAAGCGTTTTTAATAATGCAAAAGTAAATTCAAGGCAAAAATGCTTTAAATCGCCACTATTTTATGACGATTTTTGTAGCATAAAGTGGCTATATTTAAGGTTTATCCAAAAATGAGAGTGGTTTACTAAGGTTATAAATTCTTTCGAATTCACATTTGATTACATTTCACTATTATAAGAAGTAACTAAACGGAACTCTGCATTCACATCATGAGTACTTTTATTGCCATCTGTTGATTGTTACACGTATGCAATCTTAGCGATCTATAATGATTCTCAAAACCACTTAATAACTTTTTTTCGAAAATAATCAATATGAAATATAATAATTGAAAACAATAATCGATAAAAAAAATATATGAATAAAAGTTGTTTCCAATGTCAGCAAGCAAATAACACATTTTTAATTAATTAAGAGACATAACGAAGTTGTATGAGAATCTTGAAGCATCTTCAAAAACAGATTGGTTTGTAAGAAAATTGATAAAGAAAGTTGAAATGAGCGAACAAGACTTATATATTTATATAAGTTATTTAATTATTTATTATTGCAAAAATATTTGAAATAAACTATCTTAAACAGGCAATAAATAATTTATATATATATATATATATATATATATATATATATATATATATATATATATATATATATATATATATATATATATATATATATATATATATATATATATATTTATATTGTATATATATATATATATATATGTTATTTATATATATATATATATATATATATGGAGTATATATATTATATGTTTTCCCTCATTTTCTAATTTTTAAATTTTTTAGCAATAACAGGTTTCTTTTAATGTGAAAAGCTTTATTTTCGTTGACGTTTCGTTGTATCACAACTTTGTCAAAACTAATGAATAATTGGATTTTATGAATTACTATAGATATCAAAATGTCAAACTTAATTTCTAGAAAAATCAAATTAGTTTTTTTGTATTTTCAAATATTGATTTTCAGTATCAGAGGAATATTTCTGGCTTAGCATTCGCTTCGGAAGTTTTAGTCTTCTTCACCATGAAGAAACCTCTGAAAAACTCATGGTAAGCCAAGTGATTCTAATAAGTGTGATTTATATATAGGTACATATATATATATAATTACATATAGTTGAGTTTTATACTTATCCAGAATTTGTATATTAATTCGTTTATGTGTGTGAAATTGAAGGTAGATCTGGAAAAAATGAGTTTTGAGATGTGATGTTAGGTGATTGTTGTGTATTAATTTTATGAGTGTTATTTGTAAGGTTTATTAAATCGTTGTAAATAGAATTGAGATGTTTGATGTCTCTTCTTTGATTTACTGTGTTTTCCAAATTTTTACGAATGTGTAACATTTCTAAAATTTCTTTACATTTTTTGTCTTTTTCAGTTGCTAAAATCTTTGTATTGTTATAATCAAAATCGTGTTTTTCTGTTATTTTATGTTTATGTAAGGCTGTTATTTGAGTTTTTTTTCAATTTGGAAAACACAGTAAATGAAAGAACAGACATTAAACATCTTAATTCCATCTACAAAGATTTAATAAACCTCACAAATAACACTCATGAAATGAATACACAACAATCACCAAACATCACATCTCAAAGCTCATTTTTTCCAGAACTACCTTCAATTTCACACACATAAACCAATTAATATACATATTTTGGATAAGTATAAAACTCAGCTATATGCAATTATATATATGTATATATAAATCACACTTATTAGAATCACCTGGCTTACCATGAGTTTTTCAGAGATTTCCTCATGGTGAAGAAGACTAAAACTTCCGAAGCGAATGCTAAGCCAGAAATATTCCTCTGATACTAAATTTCAATATGTGAAAATACAAAAAAACTAATTTGAATTTTCTTAAAATTGCGTTTGACATTTCGATGTCAAACTTCAGTAATTCATTTAAAATTCAATTATTCATTAGTTTTGACAAAGTTGTGATATACAACGAAACGTCAACGAGAATAAAGTTTTCATATTAAAAAAGCCTGTTATTGCTAAAAATATTCAAAATAAACCATCTCAAACAAGCAATAAATCATTATTATGAATATCTTGTCTTGCTTTTGAAATTGAATTTTGGTTATGCTTTTCAATCAAATAAAAAATAAAGTAAACATTTACTCAAATATATCTCACCGTCTTCGTATCCGAATTCGCGGAAGAAACTGCTGGGCGGTCTTTTATTCATTCACCAAATAACGCGGAAAAACTTTCCGGTCAGAACGGCAGCTCGTGAGAAGTGCCACCGAAAGCGAAATAACGTCCGCGGAAAACAGAAATTTCCAAACGCTCGCCAGAGGGTCTCGGGAACTGATGACGCAACGCCTGAGACGGTAGCACGTACGTGAATAAGTATTTTTGGACCCCCACCTGATTTTCACTGTCACGGCCATTTCGTGGTTTGGCAAAACTTACGAATGGAAATGATTAGTGCAAAGTTGAGGCTGGAAAACCTAAACAAATACAAAGTAAATGATAAAACTTGTTGAATCCCAATTTTCCACATAGCATTTTGAGGTGATGGACCAGAAAATCGTAAAAGTTTGCTTACTCGGGCACTGAATAGTTTTCATTGTTTTCGTACGATTACGTTCAAATATTTGACTTTATATGAGTTTAATTGCTGTTAAATGTATCTTAACATTTCTGCGTGAGTGACAATCTAATATAAAACGTTATTATGATAATGCAAAATGGAGAATGCGCCAGTTCAAGGATTATTAATAATGGAGATGAATATTAATTGAAAATTATGCATGTCATTTGAGAACTTGAGTTGAAAGTTGCGAAACGATTATGGATAAGAGATAATTGTGCAAATATGTTTTGCCACATATGAATCAATGAACCCGAAGGGAATAATAAACTATCGTCATTTGACTTTCCGCTTGATGTCATATAATTCTAAACTGTATAATGTGAAATATTTGCTTTGATTCTATTGTACGAATGTGAATTGTTTTTATCATTTTCATTATATAGTAATTATTTTCAATTTTGAAGTATGGAATAACTTAGATTTCCACATTATCAACAAAAAATTAACATATAATCTGAATAGTTTCGAAAAATCAATGAAGAATAAATAATACGAGTAATGTCTTCACTTATATAATATAATATATAAGCGTTAATACATGAGCTGTCTCATTTTTATATAGTATTCTAAGAAAATAGTCTATCGGAGTGTATCAAAGCGTGGTTTTGGGAAATGAAATCATTTCGTTATTCCTCATTAATTTTCTTAATAATTCTTTAACAAACTTAAATTTATACGGATAGAAATAACTACGAAATGAATACAATTTCTATTCAACATTGTTTTTCAACAGACCACAAAAAATAATATAATAAAAATATATCAATAAATTTCACTCATTTTAAAGTAAATTGAATAAAGTTGAAGTAAATTTATTCACTTCGAAATATACAAAGTTTTACATATTAGGAAAAGTAATATAATACAATAATTATTAGTATATAATTCATTAGTTTTGACAAAGTTGTGATATGCAACAAAACGTCAATGTAAATAATGTTTTTAACATTAAAACAAGCCTGTTATTGCTAAAAACATTGAAAATAATATATATATATATATATATATATATATATATATATATATATATATATATATATATATATATATTCTTGAAATTGATTTATTGCCTGTTTGAGGTATTTATTTTGAAAGTTTTAGCATTAACAGGCTTTTTTTAATATGAAAAAGTTTATTTCATATTAAATAAACTTTTTCATATTAAAAAAGCCTGTTAATGCTAAAAACTTTCAAAATATATATATATATATATATATATATATATTTTTATATTAAATAAATAAATTCAATGAACGATGAATCAACTCTGTGTGTCTTAAAATCACTGACTGAACAATTCTCTATTCGACTAGTTTCGCCTTTTACGGCATTATCAAGAAATCAAGAATTTCATTAAATTCATTTTTATACAAGTATTCATTATTACCTTTCATTTTATATATATATATATATATATATATATATATATATATATATATATATATATATATATATATATATATATATATATATATATATATTCTCAAGGGTCCTCTTGTCTGTCTATATTTGAACTGAACATCAATATTCTTAGTATATAACAAACTCTGAAAATGTGGAATATTTATATCTTTTTTGAGTTTCGCTACCAATTGAAACAGATTTATCATCGAAATTTTTTAATCTGGTTTTTTCAGGTATATCACAAGAAAATTTTGACTTTTGACTATAGCTGATTAATTCAGCTATAAAAATACGAACATACAATAGGATATAAACTCTACACGTAGATATACACATTTGTAAAATACCAACGAAGAGAGAAAATATATAAAACAACTGAGTTCAATTTATAATGATAAATGAACAAATAAGAAACTTAGAAGTATATAACATTCATTTTCTGGATGAGTAAAAACACATTAAAATTTAAAAAGCCTTCATAAATTTCATTATCTACCCTAATCATAGTTTTTCAGAGGTTTCCTCATGCTGAAGAAAATATACTTTTGAAGCGAACGTTGAGCCAGTATTTTCCTCTGATGTGAATGAAAAAACTAAATTGCCAAATTTTATAGATTGATTTGTTTTTTCATTAGTACTATCATTTGGAAAAGTTGTTCACTTCAAAATGTTAACAAAGCTAATGTTGGTTGCGAGACTTAAACAGCAAATGAGTTTTTCCATTTTTACAGTCTCTTATTTGCAAAGAATATCAGTTTTTAAGTAAATATATTTTGAGTTAGCTTTCGATAAGTATTTCAATCTTATTAAGTAAGCGAAGATAGGTTCTCTTTTTCTCAGCTGGGAATTTAAATTGTTCATTTCATCTCCAAGTTTCTACAATTTGAAATTAACTAATCTTTATTGAATATAAGGATTGCAAATCTGTATAAAATCACATAATACTATTATGAGATATATTTTTGTAAAAAAGTTAGAATTATTGAAAAAGAATAGGGAATCAAATTTTTTTACCGGAATTGACAGTTACCTACTTAGGTACATCTCAAATGTATCTGACATAGAAATGTACTAACTGTTATATTTTGTTTATTTATATTGTTTATTATATTTCCGAACTCTCGAAGCTATCCACCTACATGACAATTTATGTAAAATTAAATACGTTTTGGAAAACTTGTATTTTATTTTATTTCAAAAAATTTTTAACGCAAAAAGTTTGTGTTCATGAATGATATTTACACGCTGAAACTAGAAATAAAAGACATGGAGGTTTCGCTTATTACTTGGTGAAACATTATGTTAAATAATAAACCAAAATTAAAACACTTGGATTAAGTTTCACTGAAGATATTAAAAACTCTACATATGTTTCGGATGGTTAGCGAATTATAAAGAGTAGTAACAAATTAAACATTAATGCATATTGTTAATATCTGTAGAGTTTGTTATTAAGAGTTTTGTTTAGAGTTAATATATGTAAAATTATATTGTTACTATTAGTACAGTTGTTAATATACTCAGTGAAACTTAGCCAAGTGTATTAATTGTACTTTAATAAAGTAATAAGGGTATTTTTCCTTTTGAACCCTGGGCCATCTTGGGAGACACTCTGTACATTCATATTTTAAATCTTCATCCAAAAGTTTACATAATAATTTAGTGACCATTTAAAGAATTGCTGTTGATTATAACTTTCTAATATGCCTACTTATAATTATCGGAAAATGACAAGAACTTGTGAGAAAAATTTGTCTTATCATGTTGTTAGATTGTAGTGACAGTTAGATCACTTGGTGAAACAGGATGAGAACATGATGAAACATTATGTTAAAAACAATAAATTAAAATTAACACACTTGGCTTAAGTTTTACTAAATATATTAAAAACTCTACATATGTTTCGGGTGGTTAACCCATTATCAAGAGTATAAAATGTTACTGAGTAGAGAGGAGTAGCATTGAGAGAGACAGAGAGAGAGAAAGTAACATTGTTTACTCTTGATAATGGGTTGAACATATGTAGAGTTTTTAATATATTTAGTGAAACTTAAGCCAAGGATGAATATTTAATGAACATTAAAATACACTTATATCAAATTCAAATTTTTATATTAAAATCACTCCTTGACTTAGAAATAATTTCAAAATATATGTGAAAGCTTGCTAAGTGTATTTTAATATTCATTAAAAAAGTAGCTGAAAATGTATAAAACACAAGGATTTTATATATATTAAAAGTAGCCGTTATTTGTTCGGGGAAAAGTTCATTTTGAGTTCGAATTTTTAGTATAATTTTCAAGGAATAGATTTATTCAAGTAATAAATAAACGATAAATATAAATATAATAATACATATAAAAATAAATATAATACCATCAGCCACTACATTCTTCAGTAATTTAATAAATAGTTCAAAAGAACAATCCTAGCCTCTATTAGAATTTATATCAATAATATGAAATCTGTGATTGCAGTGAACGTCTCTGAATCAGCGAAATTAATTCCTTATGATTTTCTTCGGTATGAATTGCAGAGCTTTCTGCATTTCTTTCCTTTCAGAACCAAATTGGTTCAACCAATTATTTTGAAGTATGATATCACAATTTTTTTGAGTTACTCGTATTACATCTTATTTAAAGCATTTGAATTGATTATTTGTAATACTTTCTGAACTGATTCAAATCTATTTCCACATGTTAAGTCAACACAATGTTCATTTAACGCGTTTCCTAAAATATGGATGCATGTACCTATATTATTATCATTATTATATCAGTTCATTCATTATGTTACTAATTATTCTCATGTGTCTTACAAAAGTAATAGCATATATAATACGTCAATAATGATATTCTTATATATACTATATATATATGTTTAAATTCACGGTACCTGCAATCACTCCTGAATCAATTATACATTAAAGCATTTGAATTGATTATTTGTAATACTTTCTAAACTGATTCAGATCTATTTCCACATGTTAAATCAGCACAATGTTCATTTAACATGTTTCCTAAAATATGAATACATCTACCTATATTGTCAGTTCATTCATTATGTTACTAATTATTTTCATAATATGTTTTACAAAAGTAATAGCATATATAATACGTCAATAATGATATTCTATGTTTAAATTCACGGTAACTACAATCACT
The DNA here is from genome assembly GCA_030704895.1 of Henosepilachna vigintioctopunctata. Taxonomy (NCBI): domain Eukaryota; kingdom Metazoa; phylum Arthropoda; class Insecta; order Coleoptera; family Coccinellidae; genus Henosepilachna; species Henosepilachna vigintioctopunctata. The sequence goes on along the minus strand of JARQZJ010000010.1, from coordinate 1,389,980 downwards.
CCTAAATCAATTATACATTCATTCTAAAACAAATTATTTAATCGTAAAATAACTATTACTTGGACTTGAAAATATTCATAGAATATGTGAATTTGATGAACGCATTCGATATTGTAGGGAGAAATAATAGCAAATTGACGCTGAAGGGTGATATAAATAAAAATTGCTCCGTTTAAATAGTTTAGTGTACCTATTTACATTGACATACATGAGTTAACATTACAATGAAAGTTAATGAATATTGATAACCATTACAAAAAGATATAATTTTCTTTGAAATATTCTTTTAAACATCAAATAGCTATAATAGATAAATTGAAAACATGAATAATTAATTATTATAAAACAATGAAATGAAGTGTTATCAAATTAAATGTTGCAATTCAAATTTCTGGGAAGATATTTCAAAAGAATATTTAGTAGATAACCTTCTGAAGAATTGTAAGTTAAGGTTAACAGCAATACGTCTCTGTGTTGGAACTTGCTTCCTGAGCTGTTATCAACAACTCACCGTAAATGGCCTCTGTGTAGACCATATAATTCAAGAAGATTAGGCATTTGCTTGAATATTTATTAACTGTCAACCCAAGAAAATAACCGCTTTTTTCGGCTTTGCAATTCTTAGAAGACATTGAATCATGCAAAAATAGCTGGTACCAACCTACCTTCAACAGTTTTGAACATTGTACAATTGCTTTAAAGGAAATAGCAGAACATATTGACAGTAAAACCAATATTTTGTAACATAGCGATTCTAAATTCCAATATAAATTAATCGCAAATTTATTGACAAAATTTTTAACGAACTGTTTTTTCAGCATTTTCATTAATATCTATTAAGTAGGTATATATTTTTGATAATATCAGAAACAAGTTTGCGTATAATAATATTAAGCTAATAACCGATTATCATCAATTTTCACAAATTAATGAGTTAGGAATATTTCAGTGCATGTAGGATACATTATTTCAGAAATGAAAGCTAGATAACAAATAGGTATATAATAACTTTAAATGAGGTTATTAACGAAACTGAGTAGGTATTTGTTCAGACTGTGAATTGTAGCACAAAACTGTCAAAGAAAAAGCCTACGTTGTTGTTCAAAATATTTTCAACCTTCACACAATGTTTGACATCTTGATAGGGTAAAACAACTACATCGATCGTCATCTTAGATTTTTTTTTTTGAATTAACGAGTCATTCATTATTTATTATTAATTGTTTCATTCTAATATATTTTTAAATAAAGTATTTAGGTTATTTCTCGCCGACTTTCTACTGTCAAGGCGCTACCAATGAAAGATACGAAAAATCGTTGAAATCTTGGAAACAATCTAAAAATTACTAGTATTGTCATCTTTCAGACGTCTTATGTTATACGAAATGAAATATTAAATATTTTAGATATGTGTTTAGGAATATAAAAATATTTTTTGTTTCAATTGAAAGAATTTATCAATCTCCATTTCGAAAATTGAAGAAAACTAAGAATAATTTCATTAGATATTCAACATACATATATAAAAGGTTTTCGTGCTTTATTTCAGGCTATAACCGGATGCAAAATACTATTCAACGATTGATTATCTTCAAGAGAATTTCAAAAATAATTTACAGTTTCTAAAATTGAATTTGAGTTGGGTAATTTTAAGGGACATAATAACGTCTCTCAAAGTTCGCAAAGTTGATAACTGCTCCTTTGTGGACAGTAGTCAGTGGCGTCTCTGAATGAAGGTAATGAGGAACTCAATGAAATAGATATATTAATGCTTTCTGATATTATTGTATATTTTTTACTTTATTCCATGATAATTAATGATTAATTGATGAATAAATAGGTACAGCCAAAATTGCTTAGTTAAAAAATGCTTAGTTAAAAAATTAAGTTTAATTGGACTGGATTCAAATTTGATTGAAAATGCCAAAATCAATGAGTAATTGGAAAAATAAAAATTTCCAAAAACTCTATTTGAAGTACTGTTTTATATATTCCTTCCAAAAAAGTGCACATTTCAGATATTGTAAATGGAGTACATCAACTTTGTAAAATGCAGTCAGTATTTCTTATAATTACTACATAAACATAATAACTATCTACATAAATTGGTACAAATTTAATAATAATAAGACCTCTAAATTGCAAGTAGGTATCGGATGAAAATACATTGTTTTGAGTTTTATCAAGAATAAGTTTAGTGGTTAAAATGTAGTAAATAGGTAACCAGTTTCAGGCACATTTGCACCTAGACAAATTTTATCTGAACGCCTTATCTACGACCCTGGCCTTCAGTACCTGTCTAAATGACATGCTCTATGCAACTATGCAACTCTCATCTCAACCATTTCAGTTTGTTACTTCTCCATGTTGACTTAGAAAAGTTGTTTCGTGTTTTGTTCGTAGAAGTTAATTGTGCTTGGAGTCATTTTTACATAGGTATCTATATACATTATTGTCAAGGTAGATATGTGCTAGTTTTAAATATTAATATGTTTGGCGTTAAATAAGTTTAATTAGATACTTTGTCATACTAATGATGAGATCCGGTTTATAAGAAACTGATTCAAAAGTTCTAATAAAAACCAAGAATAAAACGAACAAACCGTATTAAGTTTGTACTTGTTTGTTACGTCTCATTAAAAGCGTATTTGTAACTAGACATTTCTTGTGATCATCTATTCGTGGATTTATGCGTTCAATGAAACGTACAGATGCGTTTTCAATGGATACTATCAGAGATAAATTGAAAACTATGATTATTTATATTATTTCTCATTACTTGTCTGAAGATATATTTGTACTTTTTCTTATGCAAAACTGATATTTATGGGTTAATAAATGTGTCATCGTTTATAGTACCTACATTCATCTATTTCCTAAAGATCATTTTACTGTTTATGTGGTATACAAAATGTCGTATATTGCGCGAACGAAATAAACCGAAATTGAGGAATTTTCGGTATGACAGTTTGAAATGCATTTTGAGTATGTATCAGTAAGGTTATTGAGTGAATTTCTTCATAATTTTATGTGTATTATCAATATAATAGTGAAGAATAATATGTACGAAAAAGAAAGAATGTCAGTGCATTGGGTTGTAGTAAACAAACCCCAGCAGGAAGCATATGAATACACAATGTAATGGAGAAAGCGCCTGACGCCTAAAAAAAGAATTCTTTATTTCACTTTCAATATTTTACCCCGACCTCTAGGGGACGACTTCAGCAATTTCATCCTACGTTTGTCCGATATCAAAGTTACTGACAGATTTGGCTTTGACGTTGAATTTGTTCTTTGAATAACTAAATATTGATATAAATATTAATTTATATCAATATTCAGTTATTGATATTAGTTTGAGTCAGTCGATTAGAGAAATAATAACAATTGATGAATTATCAATTTTTCGATAGTTCATTCTTGATAAATCTTCAAAAGACAACTGAAATTTGTTTAGATGTACCAGATTTGTGTATTACTGCATAATTTCGTTACTGTAATAATGGGTGAAACTGCTTGTATAATACAAATTTCTGTGCCTTAAGACTTTTTCTCTTCAAAATATAAACAACTGAGGCAAATATAATTTTTTAATACGGAATTTATTGATAGCTTATAGTCATTCATATTGAATTGTATATAACGCTAAATTATCGCTTAATCGTTTTACTAGTGTGTTATATGATTCTGTATTCAAGTAAAAATTTAAATGGTGTTCTTCGTCAAGTATTTTTAATTTTTAATGAAAAATATTTGATCTAAATGAAAAATATATAATTGTTAGATTATGTATTACCCCATTCTAAATATTGCTGATCCATTTCCTAAAACATAAAAGCGATATTTTGACATCACTTATTTTCAGATCAATTATTATATTGTGCAGTTGATTATTATTGAAGTAATTCATAAAATATTAGAATTAATATCTTAGAAATTAAGATAAGCTATTACTTATATCAAGAAAGTGAATTTAATACCAGTAATGCAGATAATTTCATACTAATGAGACTAATTTAAATTTTTGTATTTATTGACTTTGAAAGCAATTAAAGGAAACTAAGATAAACTCAATGTAGCAAAAAATGTACTTCCATTCAAAAATATGCAACGTTACGTATTAGAAAACGGGTTTGATTTACAAGTAATGTGAGTAAATGAAATGAAATTTTGAAAATGCGAATGTCTGAGCAGCAAGCGTAGATTGATTTGACATAACAAGGGACATCTATACGCAAGCTATAATAGTTACAACTTCGTTTTGAAGTTTCCTATAGTAGTTTTACTCTTTTTCCTTTTAGATTATAGATGGCACTCACAATAAGCAATATTGAGTTTATTACGCTCTGGTGTTTTGTTTGTATTGCTTGTGGTGGTACTAAATTTACTGAAACGTCCTTGATTTCATACGACTTCATGTTTAGAAATTGTACTTCCTAGTTGTCAGCTGATGAATGTGCGTATTTCGTCGTCCATAATGCGTAGATGAGCTAGTTATTAATACAGATTTTTCGAAATAGTGTATTGTTTGACAAAATGAAAATAGAAATTTGTGAATGTGTAAATATCAATATAATCAGCTGTGAAAATGTCAGATAGCCGTCAACTTAGATGGACAAGAATATAAATTACAAATAATCATCTATTATTTCAGGTGAAAAGCTAGACCTTAACTATTACTGACACATTGCCAATTAGTATTTTTATCATTTTCATGAGAGATTCAAATCTATTGGACATTATTGTAACAAAATATCAACTTTCTTTGTTTACAAATTTGGATATAAATATACAAGTTCATACATGTTATGAACTCTCAATCTCAACATCGTTATTATGACATTCAACTTTGCTTTGTTTATTTGCTTCCAATTGTTTTCCACGACAACCTTCAGTTTTATACAAATATATTTTTTGATGCAATTTTGGGTCAATATATTTTATGTATTATGACCTTATCACACGTGCCTTTAATGTTTATTTAATTTATCAACTCGATGATAAGGCCATGTTTAGTCAAAACATTTTGCATGACATATAGGTCTATCTTAATGAAACTTTTTTTACAGGTAAAAGTAATTGCTCGGCTTGAAGATGCTGTACATTTTCCTTGTAGACACAGGAGTCATGCTTCATTTTGACATGAGCCTGACTACAGAAACGTGAGTACAATGAAAATAATAGTATAGCAAATGGGATTTCATAGATGCATGGAAGCATGTTTCAAGTTTCACAAAAGATGAACAATCATATCACAAATTTTTTGAAATTACCCTATTTTATTATATTCAATTATTTTTAAAAAATTAGTTAATAGTTGAAGATAATAGACATAGAATAAAATAGACAGTTTTTGATTTAAATAGAATGAGAAAGTGTATATGTTGATAAACATATCCACTGTATAATTTTGGATGTCTAGTTTACTAAGTTATTATATTTATTTAATCATCAATTGAGTTTATATATATATATATATATATATATATATATATATATATATATATATATATATATATATATATATATATATATATATATATATATATATGGAAAATATATATATTCACATTTTTTAGTAGTCTGGTTTTTTATTGAAAGCTTATAATTTCACTGGATATAGGAGTTTTGGTATTGAGTACGTATTTGATAATAACTTAGCAGTCATCATTGATGCAGGTTTTCAGGATATGAATAACAAATCCTGTAATAGAATTGCTCAGTATAATCAATGGTACAAAATCCTGGATTGGATTATTTACTAACTGAATATAGAATATTATAACGCTCTTAGTTAAATAACATGAAAGAAAACATTCAACTCATTCAACACATTTCCTACTACGATTCCTTTGTCAAGAATTAATATCACTGACTTATTTATATTTAACACTGTCGAAAAACAATGTGTTACCTGTTTTTGCTCAGTTATTTCGACAATGAGTAACCAGTATGAAACATATGTCAAGTGAATTAAGTAAATGATATTTGAATTTCATATATTAAAAACTCAAAAAAATAATACTAAAGTTTATATACAACTTAATGCTTATGCAGAAACTTTATTCTATTAATTGTTAATAAGCCTATTACTACTAATAAAAATTCAAACCAGTTGTTGTATTGTGAAATGTGTTTCATTCATAAATGATTTCAATTTTAATCAAGAAAGAAGTATTACAGGAATTCAATTAGAATATCAATTGTAAATAACAGCTGTATCTGTTTTCTTGATAGTAATATTTAAATGTAAATATATATATATATATATATATATATATATATATATATATATATATATATATATATATATATATATTATATATTTAAATCTTATATAGAATAAAGATTGTTTTAAAAAAGATTTCAAGTTACTTGACCTTTAAATGAAATATAAATATTATCATTGTTGAAATGCAATGACCTGAAGTAAATGTACTGTTTTATGGAACGATTGATGTACGCTCTTCCAATATATTTTGACATAATTTGGGTTTACGATTTGCAGCGTGCAAAATTGATACGCGTTTTCAGTTAATTAATTCATGTGACGTTTATAAACACAATGCTTTATTAAAATTGGGTGATAGTTGTACTTAGAGCAATGTAAGATAAGAAAATGAATAAATTGAAGGTAATCTGATGGATATAGGTCAAATATTCGTCGATTTTATGTTATACACATTTGATTATAATGCGAAAAGACGCCAGTCATTAAATTCAACTTGTATGAGTTGAAGTTTGCCTTCAATAGGAATATTATCTCTTGGATATAGCATAGCCTACTGCAGTCGAAATAACTGTGAACTGCTAATACTCAATTTCACAGTTAGCAATTACTGGGATTCGCTTACCTTACTAATGAGATTTTTTCTTCATTGACTATTATATTGAGTATCAGTGCTCGTACAGCGACATTGTGATCGACTATGAGATATTTCCATGACTATGTCAAATACTCAAATAATCTACATAAATGTTCAACTCAAGTTAATAAAGTTTAAGAAAGGGATAACATCTTTCAAAAGCCACAAAAAATTTACTTTTATCTGCTGAAGACATGAGTGAGACTGGAATGGGTATATGTCTTTAATGCTATTAGGTACTCTAGAAATTCTCAACCCACAAATTTATTTCAAAGTTGCTGCAAAAGCACAAAAATGCACAATATTTTATGGGCATGAGATGAACTCCTTCTAAGGGCATTCTTGTACACATACCAGAGGAGATGTTGAGGTGCTCAACACTTTCAGAATCAGCTTTTAGCCTAATTCTGGACTTTGTAATTTAAAGCCAAATTTAAGATAATGCTTATTTTATATAAATTTCTCTTCTACTTCATTCAATCATTAAAATTTTCTTCTCATCTTCAATCTTGGTCTGTTATAATTTTTAGCATCCGTGTTTTATATGTGCTTTTTATTATGATCAAAACAAAACAAAAATTCTTTGTGTAATTTGTGTTTTTGTATAAAAAGCTTCATTTACTCGATGTATGAATATGAATCTTTCTAATTTCAAGTGTTGAACAACCCTTGTTGTAAGTCTCTTGAGAATTGAGTTTTAGAGCAGAAACATATGTAGAAAGAAATTTGTATTAGAAAAGCTGATTAATTTTGATACATATTAATTATACATTAATTTAATTAATTAATACATATTAATACTAATTGGATTACTTTAATGAGTTTATTATATGATTATGCTTTAACGATGATTCGAACCGCATCATTTATAATTTTCCAAAATATCAAATCTTCAATGGGCAACCCATTCTTGAACAAAATAGATGGAATGGATGAAAACTGCAAAAAATAAATTCAATATGTCTGCAACAACAAATTAGATAATTTTCGAATAATGAAGTTACAACAAGGTTATTATTGTCCTGTTATATTTTCATCTTTGGAAGTTGAAAGTGATTTTTTGTTTACGAAGTCTATTTTATATTGTCTCTTGTCGGTCTCCGTAGCTTAGTCGGTAGAACACCCGACTATGGTGCTGTAGAATTCGGGTTCGAGCCCCGCTGAAGGCATGGGTGTTTATGTTTGTCTATGATTTGAGAAGTTTAAATAATGATACATGCTGGGTAATGTACATTGATTACAAACCCAATGGCCGTTCGGAACCAGCGTTAAACTGTTGGCCAACTGAATTAAAAAAATATATTGCCTCTTAATTAAATATATAACATGAGCTTTGATTTATCAGATAAATGTATAACATAAGTTTTTTTTTCAAAAACGGCAACCGAGAAAGTTCAATTTACCAAGAAAATATTCCAGTTTTAGATAATTTTTGGATTGACTGAAGTTTCCATATACACATATAAATCTTTGTTGATCTGTTCATTTTAATTAGGTACCGCATGATAGCTAATAAGTCATACAAACGCATGCACGCATAAAGAACAACCAATCATATTTACATAGTGACTGATTTACATAAAAATAAAATAAATTTTACTTTGAATATTATGATTACTGTATCCATTCCAGAACTCTGTCTCATGAGTTAATATCAGTGTTCTCTCGTGGAAGGAAAGTAAATTAACATCCGTAATTATATCGACATAGTAAGCTTATGTTCATCAATTTCAAGATTTTTTTCGAACAAAGGTTATCGAACATGTACTTAGCTCGAAATGGAGCAAATTCACACATATCAATCATCTAACTGGCGGATGTGCTCTTAGGGACTTTTCGTTACGCAAACAATTTTTACTGTTTTGTGGCGCTCTAAAATCGAAATGACGGAAAATACACAATTCAAAATATACTGAATTTCAATTTTTTTAGCACGACGTTTCTGTAACAACTATGAATTCTGTTCAACTCCGTTTTCAATAAAATGAGACTTTCAAATCATTTCCCTCGTCTTACCAAATAATCTTTTTAGGACCCCGTTTTCTCACCTCAATTTTATTCTCATTTTTACATAGATGAACTGTAAATATAATAAATAATAATATTTACTGTAAAACTGTAAACTGTACTAAAACAATTGAAATCCGTTTGCAGAGAAAGTTTTACGAAATATTTTATAATCATCCGCTTTCTAAATGATGCCACTTAGTTAACTTCAGGGTAGATGACGTTGGCTCGAATGATAAAATAGAAGGCCCTCAAATCGACCTTGTGGATTACCCGAAAATAATAAGATCGGTAGAGTTTAAGATAACTTCATTAATGAAGGTTTCCAAAAAATGATTACATTTTTCATTGTGGCTATAGAAAAGTCAAATTGTCCTTGGGTACGGGTGAAGAGATTATTATACGTCAGTAGTCCCTAGTAATTTTGACAACTAAAACGACGAGGAAGCTCCACCAAATTCAAGTTCAATCTTTTTGGCAACGATGTACGCGTTATTTTTTTAGTCATGTAGTAACCGCTGGTGGTTTTGAAATTTCGACAACTACTATGCATCAAGGTCGAACGGGATTTTATAATTAGGATTATTCGTACACCAAAATATCACGTTATACAATTCGTTTTCTCGTCCAGAGTCATCCATAATCATTTTAACGTTTTGAGATAGTTGTAGTTTCATAGTGAAGGTCGACAAGAATTTCGTTGAAATGTCATCCAAACGGATGCAGCTTTGTTACTTTTTCGAAAATTAAATACGTGCACTACAAAATTTCATATTTTCATCCTTCCAGTGTTCATTTCATAATTTCAGCGAAACGGACATTTTGCATTATAGTTTCAGATATTATGCGTAGATTAATACTTTCGTTCAATAAAAAATAAAATGTTTGCATTATATCAAACATTTACGAATTTCCGTGTTTGGAAATATTATTGCATCGTCAGATACTAAGATAATTGTTTTCTTACCATCCGACGATGAAGCAGGACTTCGAAATGAGCTTCATTCGTGATAGTTGAATATATGAACCAGATATTAATTTTCTTGCAGTGAAGGACTTATTCCGTTGAATCATTAATTCTATCAATACCAGCATTAATATTAATTTCCAATTTTACAAAGATTGTTAGCGCACTTTATCGATTTTACAATATTTTTTTCACTTTTTTCTCAAGTATTCATATTTATGCACCTATATTATTACTATGTATGATACCACAAATAATCGAAAAAATGAAACCTCGAATAATTTTTGTCTTTTTATCTTATTGATTTTCATATGCCCTAAAAATTTAAATCGGTTCTATAAATTGGTGAAATCATTTTGAAGTAGACATAGTATAATTCAAAAGAATTGGATTAATTTCGAGTTTATTTCGAGTCGCTAACCTATTATCAAGAGTTGATACAACTCACAAGTTGTATCATCAATATGATAGTGATAATTGGTTATTAGCCCTGGATATATGCAGAGTTAAACAATTCTAGTGGAATTCATCCGAGTGAAAGACTTTTTTTCTTGAAATACCATACCTCTCAAAAGGAATCAACTCTTTTGCAATATTCCTGCATAGTAACGAGTGTTTTTTTTTAGAGGTATAGAACTTTAAGTTGGCATTACTGTTAAAAATGGCGACCGATTTAATAGTTGAGAAGTCATTTATTCTCAGTTTGGTTTGGCAATTCATCATGAATAGACTCACGCCTGAACAACGCTTGCAAATAGTGCAATTTTATTTCAAAAATAATGGTTCTGTGCGGAATACGTATCGCGCACTACGTCCATTTTATCGACGTAGCACTTCTGGTTGAATGGCTACGTCAACAAACAAAACTGCCGTATTTGGAGTGAAGATAATCCTCAAGTGTATGTCAAAACACCGTTACATCCAGAAAACCTGAATGTTTGGTGAGCTTTATGGGCTGGTGGAATCATTGGTCCGTACTTTTTCAAAAACGATGATGACCAGAACGTTACAGTCAATGGTGATCGGTATAGAGCCATGATTACTAACTTTTTCATTCCTGAATTGAAGAACACTGCTCGTACCACAATCGATTAAATGAAAGACACGTTTGGTGACAGCCTAGTTTCACGTTTTGGACCTGTGAATTAGCCTCCAAGATCTTGTGATTTAACACCGCTAGACTACTTTCTGTGGGGCTATATAAAGTCATTGGTCTATCCGGATAAGCCACAATCGTTTGACCATTTGGAAGATAATATTCGCCGTGTTATTGCCGATATACGGCCACAAATGTTGGAAAAATTGGACGTCCAGATTGGACTACATCCGAGCCAGCCGTGGCAGTCATATGCCAGAAATATTTAAAATGTAAAGCCACAAGATTATCTTTCGAATAAAAAACAATTCTTGTCAATCGAATGATCCCATTGTTGTTTTATTGCAATTTAAAGTTCTATACCTCTAAAAAAACACCCTATATAAATAATGAAGCAGATATACAAGCATGTTCGAGTTCAAACTTCAAGTTCCGAAATCGTACCGAAAAAACGAGGTGACTTAGATCACATAAATAACCTCAGATTGTGCAATAGTTCGATTCTTATTTATCATTTTACGATTCCAAAATTCATTTTCTGCATTTTAACGAAATGTTCCGTTAATCATTCTTTCAATCAGGTACTCGATAGCAGGGTCAATCTAGACCTGGACGTTGAACGAAAATAACGAACATTAAGTTCTAATAGTGTAACTGACCTCCAGTTTACTTAGGAATCAAATACCTTATCTTAGTAGGTCAATTCGATGGAATAATCTTACCCAATTTAAGAGTGATAGTAATTAGAGATGTCGCTTCTTCTTAAAATTGGGGAAATTGAAATACCTGTATTAAAATACATTCCATACGTTTTTATACGTTTACATTTTTCTGATTTCGAAGTTGTGCCTAAACATTGACAGTGAAATTTGAGAAGTCATTGAAATAATGGTATTTATGTTATACAAGTTTTCTGAAAAATATAAAATAATTATTAATAGTTATACAAGAGAAATTGTTACTTTCTATAAATAGGTGTATATTACTCTCATGGATATAGTTGTTTTAAAATTTATGAATAATTAAGAAATTACAACTTATTGAGATGAATAATTACTTACTTTATAAAATACAAGTTAACTTGAGAATGACCTCAACTACATATGAATAGTTTATAGATTATTAGTTCATTATGAATTCTGAATTTTATTTATATTGTAGAATTTAAATTCTAAATAGCATTTAGAATTCTGTTCCGCCAAAGTTTTCAATTTCCTTCTAATTATGGTGTGTTTAGATTTAGTAATCGCACTGCCTAAAAATACATAGGAAGTAATTTAGCTCATTTGTTTATTTGGAATGATTAGGAAATTTCAAGTGTTGAAAAAAAAGTGTTAAAAGTCTTAAATTACAGAAGGTTTCGAATAATTCTCCAAAATTACTCTGTGTGTCTATAATATGAAATTCTCTGATGATTTCACTGTATACCTATGTTAATTTTCAACACATACACATTTCACTGTACGTGTTTTTGATGAAATTCACTGTATGTCTAATACAGTGTATAAGAGTGTGTGTTTTTGTTTTCGAACAAAATTTTGTATTAAAATGTATAATGTTGTAATCTCATGTTTAATAGCTTTGTTGGTTTATAGTGTACAAACATTAAAGGAACATGTAGAGCATACTACAAAATTACCTGTTGGTCATCAAGTTATGCTAATCAGTGGTGGAGAATGCTTAGATTCAACGAAAAGAGTGTGTTCGTATCCTTCAGGGACAGACACAAATCCAATATATTTATTCAGTAGGGCTGCACATATGTACGAGCTACCTAATCAACAATTTAAGGATTTAAGGGACGAAGAAGGTAATACACACACACACACACACACACACACACACACACACATATATATATATATATATATATATATATATATATTTTTTTTTCAAATATTTTCAGATAGTTTAAGTTGTTTTTGTGAAAATTCAAATCAGTGTATATATATATATATATATAATATATATATATAGATATATATATATAAATATATATATATATATATATATATAATATATATATATATATATATATATATATATATTTATGTACCTATTGAGTGTTTCAGTTGTTTACTGGGATGGCAGTCAAGGACAGGATCAAAAACGTTTACCTCTACAAAATAAGCTCACGTAAATGTTTATTGTCTTCTTTCGTTGCTACAATATAATGTAAATTTCATTTTTAAAACAATTTAAAATAAAACCTTTTTGGTAATTTGTAATTTTTTGGAGATTAGTAAAGCAATTTGCTTCGAATTACAAATGATTTCGTAGTCATTCATATTATTTTATCTATTAAGTGTCATTGTGAGCTCCCAGTGGAAAACTGAAACTACTTATATATATTGATGAAACGATCAATATATCATATATATATATATATATATATATATATATATATATATATATATATATATATATATATATATATATATATATATCTTTTTGTTTTAGAACTACTTGAAGAAGTAAAAAGTACGGCAGTCGTTCCTCCATCTTTTCAAATCATTGATAAAAGGGCACACCTAGCTGAACAATTTAAGGAAAGCGCCATTAATTTATTGATGTGTTCTAAACAATTAGTATGCGAGCAGCATTACCAACATCAAGGTTGGGCCGCTGTTATCGCGAATTGCGAAGATCTATTGTTAGATTTTAAATTCCGTTATGAGCAGCTGAAAGTTGATTTCAGAGAATATGTAGACAAAAAGAAACGCTTTAATGGTTTTTTCGAAAGGTAAGTAACTGAAAGATGCTTTGATACAACTCTAGCAATAACTCAGATTCAACTACTGAACAGTCAAGCAGACTCTAAAATGATTTTAGTAGTACCCTCGTACTAGTTGCGTTAGTAGTACCCTCGCGTTTATTCTTTTATTTTATTTATTATATATCTTCTATACCTACGGGTATAGAAGATATGTGAAATTTCGATGCTTGGTGTGTCTGTAATCTGAGAGAGGTGTTTTCTACTGATTTCTATAGATGGAATTGTAGAATATTCATTACTCTACGATCTTCCGCTTGAAGTCACAAGAAGATGCTTGGAGGTTGAAATCGTTGCCTCACTTCGATGGACGTGGTGCGACTGACGAGTTCCTTGCAGAACGAAACATATATGTCTCGCACTTCCATCAGGTGTGGCATCGATTTCAATATTTCTCTAACATTTATCTCTTGATGGATAATGGAGACATCACATCGTACACGTTCACATATCCTCTACTATAACATTCTCTTGATTAATTTCAATTTTTCAAATAAGTTTTTATCCTGACCTTATGTATTAATTTAATTTCTGATTCTTGGGGGTAGGTCATATATTATACTAAAGGAAGAGAATTTTTCTTTAGGTTTTCACAATAAAATTCCCCTTAACGCGTTTCGGCGATGAGCCATTTTCAAATTGTAATTTAATTGTCTGAAACAAGAACAGCCAATTTCATATAAATGTCATCAATTAGGCAATAATACAAATCAACAATAACACTGTAATAAAAAAAATGAATGCACCGCACTTTCAAAACACGCATTAGATAATTTACACTCTTTTGACTTTGAAAATGCCAAGATTCTTGCCATTTAACGGAATGACACACAAAGAAATTTCTTAGAAATGTTAGAGATTAATTTAGACGAAAATTCCATCAATTCTAGAACACAACTAGACAATTTCTTTCACGTCTATCAGAATCTATTTCTATAATCTCAATTCTATATTTTGATACCCATTTTCAATTATTTCTGTCATTTTGTTCCTATACATTGGACATTGCTGAATCTGTTTCCTGCTTTCTCATGTTTTGTTTTTTTCATGTCTTTTTGTTTTTTTTATTGTTTTACATGATGATTTTAATTTTGTAATTGCTGCGATTGTCGAAGGAAAAGATGGTATTGGTTCGGGGAATCAAATATTTCATTGTTTATCATCATATCAATATAGATATTATAAAAACTGTTTATCCTAATACGACCGACTTGCATATTCCACAGTTCTCAATGCTGCCAGTAAAATTAAAACAATGAGTGATTGATGTTCTGTTCTAATCTCATCACATCAAATTATGCATTGTTAGATGAATTCTTTTTGTATGTTGTATTATTGCCTAATTGATTGACATATATATATATATATATATATATATATATATATATATATATATATATATATATATATATATATATATATATATAAGGAAATGACATTTTTTGTGCTTATGACACTGAATGAAATATTTAAGAAAATGAACACTAGAACATTCATTTGAAAAATTGAAATTAATCAAGAGAATGTTATAGTAGAGCTAGATATGTGAACGTGTACATTGAAGGATATCTATTATTGAAGGATAATTATTATATCTATTATCTATCATTGAAGGATAATGGAGACATCACATCGTACACGTTCACATATCTAGCTCTACTATAACATTCTCTTGATTAATTTCAATTTTTCAAATGAATGTTCTAGTGTTCATTTTCTTATATATATATATATATATATATATATATATATATATATATATATATATATATATATATATATATATATATATATATATATATATATATATATATATATGAATACGAGGACCTAGCAGTTCCAAAGACGTAGAACTCACGCGCATTATAGGGATCGTTAAGAGAACGGATCGCCAAGCCCAACTCCGGGAGCGGATCGGTGTCCGATCGGACCTAAAAGGAACTAAGAATCGAGTTACCTAGTTCACTCCAGAACTACACAAGCCTTATTTGTAGATGCAAAGTCCTGATAATGTACTCTCTAAGATTGTAAGATTGTCCGGAAAATATTTACATATAATACTACAAAAAGTAGTGTGTCCATTACACTGACCTGCGGCACGCCCCTTACTGTAATCCTCTACTTCTCTGGCTGAAGTATGGTTTTTACTTTTTATGTTTCTCATCACTCTTCTGATTTGCAAATAGCACCTAATTAGTTGTAGTTGATAGTCTCTTATACCAAATATTTCCAGAATAAATTTTATTGTACTATAAATGTAGCAATATAGTACTATAATATATAACTATAATAAAATTATAAATTTAATATAAATATATTGTTGAAATGTTTTCAGTTTTTTATAATGTAATGTAAATATTAATGTTTTCAGGTTCAAAGGGAGTGTAAGGCTCCTTAGAAAAATTCCTCTATTACCGAAGCTTCAGGAGATTTATGATACTAAGAAATTCTTAACACAATCAACTGATAATGAAGTATCTCAAAGTTCTTCAGAAGAAGTAAATGCCCCTAACTTGAAATTGTTCGACTGGATAGGCACAGATGAACATGGTGATGATATTGAGATGAAGTATGAAAAATGTCTCTTAGAACTTACTAAATACAGCGTAGAACAATTCAATAAAATATCATCAGAGGTTGAAAAAATTCTGACTACTGCAGGTGATCCGTCCATGAAGGAAATCAAAGGATTAGGTCCTATGTTATTTCAACTGGATAAGTTTATCCAGGATGCAGAGAAGAAAGTTCGAGAGCAAATTGATTGTGCTTCATCCATAGTATTGGTATGTTTGAGAGATAGAAGAGAGATTACCTTTAAGCTACACTTTTTCCTGATTAGGAGCTCTTTTCGAAATTATTTCTTTTTTAATAAATGACACGGAGGTTTTGCTTATCTCTTGGTGAAACATTATGTTACAAAAAATAAATTAAAATTAACACGCTAGCCTTAAGCTTCACTAAATAAATTTATTTTATTATTTATTTAGTGAAACTTAAGCTACGTGTGTTAATTTTAATTTATTTTAAATTTATTAAAACATGGCAACATGTAAAGTGATAGTGTGCTTGAGTGCTATGCCACAAAACATAGATTTTATTTGTGAACATTGCAATAAAATTGTGAGAAATGTGATCAAATGCAAGAAATGTATGGGTGCTTTTCATCCAGCTTGTATGAAGCAATTAGCAGCTTCAAAAAAATGCTATATGTGTACATGAACCTGAGGTAGGTAAAATTCCAACCTCGAAAGAAATCACTTCAGAAATAGTGTTGTTAAGACTAATAGAGCAAGAAGTACAAAGCAAAAAAATTATATATTTCGAAGAGAAAGTGGAATACAGTGCAATAAAAATTCTTTAGTAAGCAGAAGTTCACAAACCGGCGGCAACATGGGCTCAACTGCTGGATCCAGCGGAAAATCTTATCTTCAGATGGTAATTGAGGATGAGAGTGAAGTTCAAAAAATAGTAGGAATACTCGAGATCTAAATTAACCAAAAATGAAATTAGTCTCCAATGAAAAAGAACTGAACAAATTACAGGTGACGTATCCGCTGGAAAATATTCAAAAAGTGAAGATGTAAGAGTTGAATCTTACAAATGAAGCGAAAAAAGATGAAACATCTGAAAGACTACATGATCGAGAAGATTCGTAATGAATGGAATATTTTTGACCGGAAATATACTAAAAAATTTCACAATATGCGGCTGGGAACGAGTAAGATAAGGAGTTGCCAGAAGAACGGTTTTGCAGGCATGGATAGGAAGGCATAATTTTTTATAAATCAGGTTCTGTCACATGTAGCAGAGGAGCAGTTAATAAACTATATAAAAAAAAATCAGATTTTGAAAACGAGAATATAGGGGTTAAGGAGTTAGCTTTTAAAACAAAAAAAGGTGATTCAAAGAGTTTTTTAGTGAAAGTACTATTTGGGAGAAAAGATGAGGTATAAAATCCACAATTTTGACCTGCAAACGTAGGAATAAAAAGATTTAGTATCCATGCTTACAACAAAAATAAACAAACAAGTGATTTTTTATAAATAATGCAAAAGATACGGATTAAAAGACGCAGATTACATTAAGGAAAGAAAAAAATTTCAATAGTCATTAAATGATTATTCAGAAGAATATGAAGTTGAGGATTGAATTCATTTCTGACGTCATTTTATATTCTCTGAGGGTCGGTGTTATTTGATTTGATGATAATTTAAAATAAAGAAGTTTATTATTATTATTATTATTTCTTTTTTGATATGGAATCCATACGTGATGAGTTTCTAGCCAAGAAAAATGTGAACTTTGTATTTATACTTTTATTTATTCTTTATTAACATGAGAGTTAATGAAAAATCTTGTCTAAAAATCACAAACTGAACAACTCTTTATTCGACTAGTTTCGCCTTTTATGAGCAAGAGTTGTGATTTCAGTATCACAGTATTGAGTTTGTGATTTTTAGACAAGTAATTTTCATTACTTCTCATTTAAATATTTGCTCTTACCAAAAAAGTAACGATATATTTTATATATTACCTTTTAATATTGGCTTTAAAATTTTCGTTATTAAAGGTACATCTTTTTATGACTAAGTTGTTTGTCCATTAAAGTTGATTGACATTTGTCCAATCTGAATTTTCTGAATTCGGGGCTTTTTTAGTTTTAATAAATTTATTCATTTATTCACTTATTTACAGGTAATCCTTTTTTGTAACAATTTGACAAACAATGTTTGCTTATAAATCATTTCGTTTCCAAAGGTCTTCAATTACATTTAAAGCGTTTTAAAACACTTCAAAATGTAATTTTTTATGTGTTTGCTATTACTAAAGAATGTCTGTCGGACAGAAAAACCAAAAACGATTTGTTAGCATACCAATAATGTTTTGTTTTTTCGTAGAATCAAAATCGAATAAATAATTTACGAGACTCCTCGATCTTGCCGGATCTGTGTGCGTCACACGTCAATCAATTGAGTTCAATGGCTGAAAGTCATAGATCCCTGATGAACATATATATAGCATGTACCAAAGGTAAAATGGAATTCAACAAAAACCTTAGCTTACGATTCCCGTGGTTGAAACATGTACATAATGCTATGCAGAATTTAAGCGATCATATGGATGTATTTAGTGAAAATATATCGAACTTAAAATATCAACTGGATATATTAGAGCAAGTTGATGTAGCCCCTGTTGCATACTTGTCTTGTGTTACTGAAATTGTTCGAAGAAGATCCTTCACTCAAGCATTCCTGAATGTATGTGTATTTATTTATGTATATGAGTTAAATGTTTATTGAAATGTGTTTATTTGTAGTGTACTTCTAAGCTTGTTTCTCGCCTTTCGAAAATACACAATGAAGAGGTCACAAGACGAAACGATTTCAAAAGTAAATTTGAGGGCCATTTCATTAATATATTGTTTCCTGGTATGAGAGATCAACCCCCAGGTTATGGAATATACCAACCTGCTCAGTTTGATATTGGTAATGTTCTTCACAAAAATTATAGTACTTTCACATTTAATTTTCTAATTATATTAAATTTTCATGTTTACTTCTAGAGCTTCCTGAACTCACTCAAGAAGACATAGAATTTTTGAAAGCGGAAGTTCCTGAAATGATTGAGTATCTCAGTGTAACAGATCCCTCTTATTCTACATATAACTCATTATTTAAATCATTGTTACACATAGAATATGATAAAGGAAAGGAAGATATACCTCCCCAAATTATTCTTAAAGATGCTATGGTACAAAGTGAAATAAGTGATTATGTTCGAAAGAACATATCGAAAGCAATGAAAGATACTAGTTTTATAAATGTTCATGGTCTTCCATACCTTAAAGATCTAGACAAGTAAGTCTGTAGTAATTTTATGAAAATAGAGCTTTAGTTAACACTCTGTTTTCAGGGGTTGTGAATCAGAAACTGATACTGAAGAATTTGAGAAAGTTGGTCAAAGTCCTTTAGATTTGAATTTTGAAAAGGATTTATCCTCAATTGTTTCTAATACACAAGATGCTTCTACTTTAACAGAGGTTGGTGATAGAAGTCATATACCACCTAGAAAACCCCCTCGTTCCTTTCAGAAATTACCTTCAATACAAACCACTTCTGTTGAAGAAGTCGCATTTCATCGAACACTCAGTATAAGTGGCAGTCAAAGCAATTCTGAAAGCTTCACAAATATCAAAAATCCTTCTTTAGAATCAATCGACGAATTATTGAGTCTTAAAAATGTTTCTTCTAATACAGAAAGTTGTTTCAATTCCCATTACCAACAGCAAATGATTTGTGGTTCTGTTGGCATTGTTTCACAATACATGTCCTCTCCTATTAGTCCCAAATATCATGTCGTTGAATCACCAAAATCTCCTGTTGCGGGCCATCAAACTAGTGATTTTGTTAATGATGAGTTTTATATTGATGAAAGTTTACCATCAAGTTTAAGTATTGAAACTGGACAGAGCCAAGGTGAATTTGGCAAGCAGCTAGACACTGCCAACACAGTGGTGGCTCTCTTACAGGTATTTTTTTCAGAAAATATTCGTGTTTAGCTAGAATGAGCACCTTCATTAGTACCTTTAGAAGCTAAGTGTATATATATATATATATATATATATATATATATATATATATATATATATATATATATATATATATATATATATATATATATATATAGTGTAAACTCCATGTAACGTCACTCGATTTAACGACAAACTCCCTAAAGCGTTGAAATCACTCGTCTTTGGTTGGTTTAGCTTATCAATACAATGATAATAGAATACAGACCCATGTCTAAAAATGGATGGGTCATATGAACCACCAGGTGACGCATATAAGACGATATAAGAGCATAAAATAATTAAGATTCAGCACTATGCCGTCACTTGTAAGCTGTCCAACTGAGTGCTTGTGAGAATTCAGAAATGCAGGTAGGAGTGAGTACATTTTGGTCATATATTTTTGCATGGCATTTTTACCATCCATGAAAAATAATGAGAAAGTGCGCAGTGCCGTAGAAAAATGGTGCGCCTCAACGTCGGTACATTTTTTTTTATTTTCTGACAATTTCCAGGGTAAATTTGGTACGTCACCAGTTTCATACTATTTCAATACAGCTTTTAATTCATTATTCCGCAACGCCGTACAAAGATCATGTGACAAGGGGGAAAACTCAAGGGTTGCAACCCCCTCTCTTTCCGTGCTCCGGGGGGTGATTCGAAACAACATAGAATTAATTTATTTTGAAAGTATTTTATGCATAGATAATATTTTTTTACATGCCGTACATTTTCGTTGGTCCGAAGGTTTGTAGGGGAAAAAACTGAACGAAATGTAGGTGAAATTCAATAATTTTTAATAATAATAATGAAATGAACAATAATTTTTTGACGACATTATTTTTAATAGTACTTTTGAGTGCTAAATAATGTTTTGGAACCGAAGCCGTACTTTTTCAAATCACCCCCCGGACGACGGATAGAGAAGGGGTTGTAACCCTTGTTTTCCCCTTGTCACATGATTTTTGTACGACGTTGCGGAATAATGGATTAAAAGCTGTATTGAAACAGTATGAAACTGATGCCGTACAAAATGAAAAGACCAAATTTAGCCTGGAAATTGTTAGAAAATCAAAACTTTGTGGCTCACCATTTTTTTACGGCACTGCGCGCTTTCTTATTATTTTTCTGGGATCTATCGATGGTAAAAATGCAGTGCAAAAATATATGACCAAAATGTACTCACTCCTACCTGCACTTCTGAACCAGCACTCAGTTGGACAGCTCACAAGTGACGGCATAGTGCTGAATCTTACTCTTTTATGCTCTTATATCGTCCTATATACGTCACCTGGTGGTCCATATGACCCGTCCATTTTTGGACATGAGCCAGTAATCTATAAACTCCATACAGCATTACACTCACTCTCAATAACGACAACATTAAGTAATAAAAAGTACCCCTTACGTTGCCAAAATTAGTGAAATCAGTGCAGCTGTGTACGTTCTTCTGTCGCATTATTATCCTAGCCCGTAATAAACTCGACTCTCGGCAACATGCAAACCAAAAGAAATTTTTTTCTAATAAATTCGTTCTTTTGTTCACAAATTGGGATTGCACGTGTAGACTGGTGTTGACCATCACTAATCAGTAGGAGTCATGCACTTAGTACGTTATCACATTCTTAGTTGCTCACAAACTTTCAAACTGTAAACATGGCTAGTAAAAGAAAATCACTTTGTATTGACGAAACAGTTTTATTGATACGAAAAGTACTTCCTTTATCACCAAGATGCCACAATATCGCAAGACGTGAATAGAATAATTTTAAAAATGCAGGAAAATTACTGGTACGGAAAAAAACGTCAGACAAAAGTAACAGAATATACGCAATAGCGTTCAAATAATATTATTTTCTTTATATACACAACTACTTTTTATATATAAAAACTTTTTCTTTTCGTAATTCTGATTTTTCTTCTCTCCATTTAACGACACCTCTCTATAACGCCATAAAATGTACAGTGCCTTCAGTGTCGTTATATATAGTTTACACTGTATTTATATATATATATATATATATATATATATATATATATATATATATATATATATATATATATATATATATATATATATATATATATATCATTGATTCAATTCTTTGTTCATTGATTCAATTAGTTATCCACTGCTCGATATTATCTGAACATATTTTTTCTTCATTTGCAGCATGACTTTTCCAAATACTCAATTGATTGCTTTTTCAGTTCAATAGAATCCAACTACTCCTTATGTTTAACACCTTTAGCTAAATTAAGAATGGTACCTGATATTCATTCTGAAATGATTGATTCGGTAAACAATTCAAGAGGCACCATTCTGAATTTAAAATCATTGATGGCCCCACACGCATTCTTCCTTTGTCCTTCACGTCTTACACCGAATTTTAGTTTCTCAACAATTATATTTTCAGGATAATTTAGATATTTCGAGGAGTGAATTCGACAAATTGAAATCTTTGGTGATGCAAATGGGATATCTGGCCTCCCAGACTATTATTCAGCTTAAATCTGAAATTGAAGATTTGAAGTGTAGGCATTCTGCTGACAAAAGTATTATTTCTAATCATTTACAACAACTGAATAGTTCTTTCGAAAACCTACGTATTCAACAGAATGAGCATGATGACGTGTTTAACCAAATGTCTTATAGTCATTCTAATGAAATAAGCGATTTTCGTAAAATGATACAAGTGAAAAATGAAGAGATAAAAAGCTGCAGAAGCAATATACTTTTTTTGGAACAGAAAGTGAAAACAATAAGTAATGAACTTACAGTATGTAAAGAAGTTGCAGTAGTAAATGAAGAAAAGAGGATGGTGCTTGAAAAAATGTTGAATGATTTAGAAAATGAAAAAGAAAAATCCATCAAAGAAGTTAGCGAAAGATTGAATAGAGAACATAGGGATGAAATAAAGACACTTCAAGCTCGTTTTAAATTAATGACTATGGAGAGAACTCCTTCAGAAAGTAGTTTAGAGAAAACATTAGAATGTAGTAGTTACACCAATCATGAATCGATAATTAATCAGATGACTGAAAATTTTGAAATTGAAAAAGAGAAGGTTGTGAAAGAAACTATTACTAAAGAAAGAGAAAAATGGAAAAAAGTAGTAGAGCAACTCAATGAGAATTTTGAACAAGAAAAATCTAAATTGATTGATCAAGGTAAAGATAAGGAATGCCAGATTCGAGATTTACAAAATAGAGAAAAATTGCTACTGGATGAAATTGAACGCTACACTTCCACTATAGAGCAATTGAGCAAAAATGAAGCGGAAGACTTAAATGTAGAAATGATGGATAAAATTGAGGCTCTTGAAAGTGAAAAAAGTGCTTTGAGTTCAGAACTTAAGAGGGTGACTGAGAGATTAGAAATGACAACATCTGCAGTATATTGTACAGAAGGTAAAACATGATCATACTTCAGATATTTTATGGATCACTATTTTACAATTTGTAGAAGTATTGATAATGGGTTGAGAGTGAAATATGTTTAGTAAATAAAACTTTTAGTGGAATTAAGTAAATATTTATCATATATTTCGATTATATTTTTTAACGTTTTACTTCAATGTTGTTTATGAAAAAAAACCGGCTAAACTATATTTTGAGAAGAAAAATCATACACTTTGATAATTTTTGTTTATTATGGTTTTTCCTATTTTATTGAGTTCGGTTTTCAGTTGTGTTTTCTTCATTAAAATATTTCTACATATGTTGATTTTAAATACAAAATACATTCGCCACGTATTTTTAACTAAATAATATTCAGTATTATCATTCTGAAGGATTGTATATTAGTTTTCACCTCAAATCAAAATTCTTCATATCTTTTTTCACATAATAAATTTTTGAGATTTCAAAACATGATTTATGAATTAATAAATTCAATCTAATGATTGTGATATCCTAACTTATATTTCTTCGAAATGTATAATGTTTTATTTATGCAATAAAGAGAATCAATACACCACACATAATTTTAGGAATAAAATTCAATACATCAATTATTTAAGGTATAATAAAAATAATGAGAACTTTTGGAAAACTTCTGAAAAACTTGAGAATAGGTGATAAACTTTTTCTTTTTCTGTCAATTTCTGTAATTATATTTCATGAATTTAATGAAAAAAAATTTATACCAACAGGTAAACTAGATTCCTCTACTAGTCCAATAAGGCAACAGAAGAGTTTGTCCAAGTCTTTTACTGTGCCTTCAGGAAAAATGAATAAGCTCAGCTTAGATTATTTGAAGCCAGGGGATCCTGTAGTAGTAGTGTGGGATGATGAATATGAAAACTTCAGAATAGTGCAAGATAGTCCTGTGATTTATTTTCTTCATTCCGAATGTGTTAAATCACTGGATCTGGAAATTTATGATGAATATCCAAGAGTACCTAATAAATTCTATTGTTTGGCGGAATATGTCTTAAGAGAATATTGCATTGCTAGAAAAGTAAGTATGATTTTTGATATTCCATCAGAAAGCATATTCAATTGCACTGTAACGTTTTACTGTTGAGGGTTTTAATTTACCATTTACAAAAAATGTATGTTTCTATAAATGAAGGTTTACAAAATCATTCTGTCAAAAAAATCAAAGTTGGTCACAGTGAAGAAATGAGAACATTGGAAGGTATTGAGTTGTTGCAGAGATAGTTGAATTAAAAAAAAAATTGTTGAATTGCATACATTTTGTGTTATTTACCTTTAATAAACTGGAAATCAAAACTTGAGAAAGACAGGAAGTTTTCTTGTTTTTACGTTGATGCATTTCAAATGCATGTAAAAAAGAAAATTATTCATTGTTCAAGAGCCATTGTTAACCTTTTCAAACAATAAATTTTGGTTTCTATTTGGAATATGTCTATCAATTTAAAAAAAATGAATTGTTTATAATAATCTGAGCTGCTTACTTGTATTAATGGGTAGTGCTGGTTTCTTGTTATTAATTTTCAATAATAATATTCACATATCCCTATTTATGCCATAAGTCTTTTCTTGCATAATTTTTTAAATTTTTTTTGTTCTGTTTTCTGAATTACACAAAATGTCATTATGAAAATGAGTAAGAAGCCATACAACTATAAGCAGTGTGTTGATAAATGCATAGTCTAAGTATGCTATTAACAGTCCTAATGCTATTAATTGTATATATTTTTTTTTGTTTGAAAAAATACCTAACTCGTTTATAAATGACAAATGAATTAAGTCGATAACATACAATTTTAATAACTGAGATTGAATACTCCCTTACCTCTTGGTGAAACATGATTGAGTAATAATTTGAATTGAACTTTTGGCCCAATGTTTCACAAATGTATTGAAAAATAATACAATAAAATTATAACGTTATAATTTTATTGTATGATCTTTCAAAATACATGTGTGAAACATTAAGCAAAGAGTTTATTGTTAATTATTACATTTAATTTAATTTTCTACCAACAAAGCATAATCATGAAAATTAACCTAATATTTTCATAAAATTGCAGTTTTATTCCAATGTTAGGTTACTATTAAAGTGATAAAAAAATTTTTATTGTAAACTTTTTTCAACACTTAACCATTTATTTAACTACTAACAAAAAATTCATCTAGTGATTATTTTAAAACTATATGAAATTTGAATGATTAATTATGTTTATTGTAAATTTTATTATACGTATATATAATATATACTATGCTGTTCGAATTAATTGGGACAAAGGATAAAAAACAATGTTTTCGTAAAATCTTACCTTTTAATGAAGTAAATACATACAAAGTAGCGTAAATTCTTCATATTGATATGAAGTATGTCCTCCTTTTGCAGAAATAACTTCTTGAACTCGTCTAGGCATCGATTCCACTAGCGTAGCGCAGATTTTCTTCAATTCGTCATCATGAAACCACTCCTGAATTGCACTTATAATCATTTTTTCTTTTGTAGTCCAATCCATTTTTGCCAGTTGTTTCATTAAAATATTCCATAAATTTTCAATGGGATTGAGATCAGGTCAATTCCTCGGCCAATCGAGTACTTTTATTTCATTCTCACGCATAAAGACCTGCACTTATTTGGAATTGTGGCAGGGAGTCAGGTCGTGCTGAAATGTTCCATCGAACATTTCCTTGAATGGGACAATCCTGGTGCGCAATATTTTCATATATTTCACTGAATTCATCGTCCCTGTTATAGGGGCTAATCGTCCAGTGCCATTGGTTGTGAAAAAACCCCAAAACATTTGTTTCGAAGGATGTTTTGCTGTTTGCTGGATGTGATCAGGCCGCAAAGTTTCCCCATCACTTCGTCTAACAACACTTGATTTGTACCCTTGAACAAACAAATGTGTCTCATCACTAAAAACCACCTCCTTCCAGTCGTCCACAGTCCACGTACGGTACTTTTTGGCCCATGTCAAACGTTTCTTCGTAATTTTCTGGGTAAGCAGTTGCTTTCTTCTTGGTCTTGCCTTACGGTCAACCTCCACCAGTCGTTTTCGCACAGTTGAGGTGCTCACCTCCATACCAGAAACCATTAAATCCCTTCGAAAATGAGTGCCTGATTTTCTTGGATTAATTTTGCTATTTCTTATCAACTTCTTGTCAATTTGTTATTGGAGTAGTTCTGCGTTTGCGGCCACAGTTTGCTTTTCTTTTTGGAGACGATGAGCCTTTTTCTTCAAATTTTGAAAAACAATTCTCGAAACGCTGGACTTTCCCACACCAACAGCTTCAGCTATATCTCTTACAGTCATTCATGTGTGTTCATTAAGCGCGATAATTTTGGAACGCTTCCTCGGAGTGATATCTTCATCTTTGGACAAGACAATACAGCACGTATCAAAATTGAAACCACCAACTGTCGCACCGGTAGGCTCACAACTGAATTGCTAGCGAGGTAAAACCGACCAGAATGTAGATGATGGCCAAGGTCACATACTTATACAGTAATTCAATCGAAGAAAAAAATGTTTGTCCCAATAACTTCAAACAGCATAGTATATATATATATATATATATATATATATATATATATATATATATATATATATATATATATATATATATATATATTTCGAAATTAATTTATTGTCTGTTTCAGATAGTTATATTTTTTAAGCTTTATTTTCGTTGATGTTTAGTTGTATACCACAAACTATTATAGTTTTGACAAAGATATGATATACAAGGAAACGTCAACGGAAATAAAGCTTTTAAGATTGAAAATAGCCTGTTATTGCTAAAAATATTGAATATATATATATATATATATATATATATATATATATATATATATATATATAGGAAATGAAATTTTTTGTGCTTATGGCACCGAATGAAATATTTAAGAAATGAACACTAGAACATTCATTTGAGAAATTCAAATTAATCAAGAGAACGTTATAGTAGAGCTAGATATGTGAACGTGTACGATGTAATGTCTCCACTATCCTTCAAGGGATAAATGTTAGAGAAATATTGAAATCGATGCCACACCAGATGGAAGTGCGAGACATATATGTTTCGTTCTGCAAGGAACTCGTCAGTCGCACCACGTTCATCGAAGTGAGGCAACTTTCACACGTTCACATATCTAGCTCTACTATAACATTCTCTTGATTAATTTGAATTTCTCAAATGAATGTTCTAGTGTTCATTTTCTTATTATATATATATATATATATATATATATATATATATATATATATATATATATATATATATATATATAATATATTTTTGTATAACGTTTTGTGTGTGTTTACTATACACTTTAGCTATTTATTTTTATGCGTCATATTGCATTCCCGTTTTCAGTCCAAAAATCGCTACAGAGTTCCCAGAGGCACAAGATTTTTCCAAGTTAAAGCGAAGCCCTTGGAACACAAGAACATCCCAGAACATTGCGAAATGGATACACAAATGACTCAGAGCAACTTAACCTCTAATCGAACCTTGTCAGAATCATCCACCACAGAACTCGATTTTCATTCTCTACCTTCTTCCCCAAAGCTTACACCAGACATCAAGGACTCAAGATTCGAAAATTCTTCAGAGGTAGTGCATGATATACCGAGTGAGTCTGAGTTTCTCAGTGCAGATACAATGAATTTTCTATTTTGAATATTTTTATAAATCCATTTAGAGACACATTTAATTTTTTTATTCAGTTCTATGTGTTAGAGTTTTGCCCCTTTGTGGTGTGTCCTTAATAGAAACTTTTATTTTTTTAATTTTTCTTTTCTTCAGCTTTGAGAATCAAAATTGGTATGATATCTTTATTTCATTAATTATATTATGCACACAAAATAACTAAGAAAGTTATATAAAAGTCTATCGGTTTTACAAATGTTTTGTTTGTACACTTGAACATTGGTTAGGTGAATATTTCACCTAATCAATCATTGTTCACAGGTGGTTCAATGTTAATTTCAAGACTATCTCATAATTTTGCTATTAAAAATTTTTTCCATCTGATTGAATAATTTATAATTTAAATATAAATAATTTATGAAATAATAAATAAAATATAATTTAAGTTTCAACAAAACATCGTATTGAAAACGTTTTGCTACCAATACAGTTTTATTTCTTCTGTAGAAATTGAATGTATTCATTTATTGTAGTTATCAAACTGATGACAACTGTATATTTGAATAATTTTTTGTTAATAATTGCTTATAACATTCATCATACTTATTTGTGAAATTTTTTGAACTCTGTTTTCATGTCCCTCTTAGACATATGTGTATTGAAATATTTGATTCAAATGATTAGATAAAATGAATATAAGGTGATTTTTTTGAGTGCATGATATTTTCATTTTAATATTTTCAAATTTTTTGTTTGCATAATTGGGAGCAATATTTCAAACATCTTTTATTTATTCAAATAAGATTTTTATAGTTTGGTTTACTTTATATTTTGGCTTAATTGTCTCATAACTCAAATATGCTTTTATACAATGTGTCATATTTGAGAAATCAAATGAGTGATGTTGTCGTTAAAGAATTCGGTTTCTTTATATTGTTTATATTATTTTAAAAATTGGAAAGAGAAAATTTTTGAAAAAAGTTTTTTTTTTAAATTCTTATTGAAAAACTTTGTTTTTTCAATAACCAATAAAAACTTCAGACCCAGTTTGTCTTTATTCATCATATTCTTTACAATGCATTTCAGATATAGATGACTATTAGTTATATTGTCAAAATTGTGCTAAAAATATTGAGCATTGAAAAATTATTGTGTGATATATAATTCAATTAACATCTGTAAAAATTTGAAAAACTCTTGTTGTTTTTACCTAATGTTACCTCTGTCCTTTATCTTTTCATTATCTTATTATACTCAACAAATATTTCCTTATCGATAAAGTAAAATTTATTTGTAAATTATTGAACCAAAATGTTGGAGGCAAAGAATTTTTATAACCCTAACTGCTAAATAATTAATAAGTTCTCACTAATTTATCATCACGAACAAAGTTAAAATATCAATAGATTACAAGATCTTCAATGGAGAATAATTGAATGACAAATGCTATGTTTTGAAACATTTGTTCGGTCCTATTGTCAAGATATCTATGATATAATAATTGCTGGGCAAATTCTGAATGAATTTCCATTTTAAGGCATAGTGCAGCAATCTGATAATATTTTTTGTAAAACGATATTTATAGTTTATAATATATATATATATATATATATATATATATATATATATATATATATATATATATATATATATATATATATATATATATATATATATATATATATTATATAATAAAATATATATATATATATATATATTGTTTTGTCTTTTATAAGTATCAAAAAGAAGTAATTATAATTACTGACAGTGTAAGGAATGTATTACAATATTAATATGTCGTTAAAAAGTTTTTGAAAAATTAGACCTGTGTTAGGAAGTAAATATTTATTTGAAAAATACTTACAATTTACTAGTTAGTTTTGTGATTTTGATTAGAGATTAGAATTTCATCTCTACTCCTCAATGTGAATTTAATTTAATTGAAAATATAAACTTACACAAAAATGGGAACTTACACAAATGTCTAGATTGTAAATTTCTCTTTTGATTTTGAAGAAAGTATTGAAATATTCTCTCTGAAAACTTATTTTCTTATGATGTGTTTATAAGGAGGATATATGTATGTGATAATATTGATATGGACAATTTATTCTCTAATTAAGTTGAATATTTCACATTTTCATGCATTTTCACTGCCTCATCAGTATTCATTTTTGTAGTTAGTTCTTTGAATCTACTCTTTGATTTGTTAATGCTTTAATTTGGATGTTTGCGCAAATGACATTTATGTTGAATAATTATATACTGAATACCTTTCCTTAAACAGGTGCTTTGATGAACTTGAATGAAATGAAAAGAAAATCAATTATAATTAATTATAATCTCAATTATAATATAACTATATATTTTTTTATTG
Organism: Henosepilachna vigintioctopunctata; assembly: GCA_030704895.1. Taxonomy (NCBI): domain Eukaryota; kingdom Metazoa; phylum Arthropoda; class Insecta; order Coleoptera; family Coccinellidae; genus Henosepilachna; species Henosepilachna vigintioctopunctata. Next base: position 1,359,241 of record JARQZJ010000010.1, on the reverse strand, counting down.
AAATGTATAATGTAATTTTACAATATTTAATTTTTGCTGCCTTATTATATTGGATCTTAAAAGTATGTATTCTCGTTAAAAAAAAAAAATATTGAAATTATTTTGCTTGATAAATATTGAAAGAATTAAAATGAAGCTTCTTAAAGTCAATAATTCCTCTTGCCTCTTTCTAGAATCAATTTTAAATACAACTTTCAACAATTCTAAATTCCATATTAGAAGAACTTTTCTTCCATTGGGTATTTTTAATTTGTTGAAAAATCTGTTTAGTTTTATGTTGAACATGGATAATAATGCAACAAAGAAATGTTGATGTGTATAGACATATATCAACAATTTGTTTGCAATTTTTATTGAATGATTTCACTTGTTTCTGTAAGAAGGAAATGGTTTTTATTTTTTGGGTAGTTTTCAAAAAATATATTTCGAATTTGACATGGAATTTTAGCTTATATCTATACTACTTTAAATAATCTCTCACTTGTCTGTTCATATCATTTATTTTAATTGGACTACTTAAATATTGGTTATCATTTTTTGTGTGAGGGTTTAGAAGTTGCACACTTAACATTATTCAACAAGTAACATTATTCAACTGCAGCTTAAGCCCACATTCAGAATATTTGAAAGTCTACTTAGGAATGGGTAGATTCAACGAACGATTTCATTTTACTTTGATTAATAGTTCATACGTAATTTATTTTGCTGTAAAATGCCACTTACGACGTTGTAATATATCTCATAGTTTTTAATGTCTAATAGTTTTTTCATTATTAGGGTATATTGTTCTGATGTTTAATTACCTGGTTTTTGTGATAATTAATTTACTTGAAGTCACCTCTTGTGATTAATATTTTTAGTTTTGAGTGTATAATGCGTTCTTAGTGAACCATTATCCACAGACTTTTTTTTACAAAAAAATGGTGCAATAAAGATATTGAACACCTGAATGTTTTTCATTCATCTGTCCGATATTCTATTCCCCCATGTGCTGTTCACGGGAGAAAGGAGGAAAGTTTTGAATAAGACGTGAATGCTCGAAAATTTTGAGGTTTTATTGGTTTAATATTCGACTAAAATTAACATTAGTTTTCAAAAAAAAGTACCTACGTGTTTATGAAAGGATTTATCTTGAACACTAACTCTAATGCATGATAGTTATCTTTCAGAAGCACTGTGTGTTTGTGGGAGGGCCGGACCTACGGTTTAACGCCGACTCCGAACCTGGTGGTAACCGAACCCACTAGTAAGCAGAAAGCGTTATAGGCTCACTCTATATAGTACGAGAGGTAACAACATTGGAAAAAAAGCATTTCTGGTAGGCCAGCTTGTAGATATGCTATTTTTCTCTCTCTTCCGGACGCCATACGGCCGGTCTGGCTGGCGGTAGTGGTTGCGTTCATCAGTGCGCATCCTACCTGTACAGGTAAAATATCGATTTTTCAAATCATTTTAAGAAGTTTTGTTTTTATAACAAATAACATCATATAAAAGTTTCAGCAAAACTGAAATATTTTGGGAAAAAATTATTTTAATTCAAATTTGGCGTCTGGCACGGTTTAATCAACAATAAAAATATCTGGCAATAATAGATTCATGTTGCAAATAGTTCAATTGAAATAATAAAAAAAAATAAAACTTCTTAAAATTTATTTATTTAAAGATTTACCTGTACAGGTAGGATGCGCACTGATAAACGCAACCACTACCGCCAGCCAGACCGCCCTTACGACGTCCGGGAGAGTGAGAGAAATAGCATATCTAAAATCTGGCCTACCAGAAATTCTCCTTCAAAAACGTTGCTAGTTCTTAGACTAATAAGTGCGGGCTTACTATATCCAGTAAAGGATTGGGTATATGATATATCATTTGAAGTAAAGATTTCGATCATAAGTAACTCGGAGCTAAATATATCCAACTCCTAATTCCGAATAGATATAAATCTTTATCTATCGATAACTATAAGAAAATGAATTCAGTAGTTATCGAGCTCATATCAACGCATTTTTGAATATTCATTATTAAAAGTATACTCATATCAACGCACTTTTAAATATTCATTATTAAAAGTATACTATAACTTTTTTTCGGTAACCAATTCAACACCAATTGAATCACTTGATGCCAGTCAATTGTTGCTACCAATTACTTCTGGTCTCAATTTTGTCACTCCTTCAAACGATAAAACTAACGTTACTTGGCCATTACTAATGAATTAAAGGGTTGATTTGATTTATTTTGAAGCAATATTTCAATATCTCCCAACTTTCCATAATTGTCAGTAAATCAAAATATTTTTAATACTAATATTAATATTATTGAGTGTTGAATGAAAGAATTAACAATTGTAATCATTTTAAGGCACACAGGTAGTATTCGGTCAATAAAATATTGAGAATTATTTTCTCTATTTGTCCATATTTTTTATATTCGATTGAATATAAACTTAAATTCAAAGACTTGAACTTATGATTTACACTTTATTGACTACATGGCATGACGCGTTTCGTCGTTACAAACGACTTCTTCAGATGCTTACAGAATAATGATTATTCTGTACATTCACATACATCAATGACATTATTCTGTAAGCATCTGAAGAAGTCGTTTGTAACGACGAAACGCGTCATGCCATGTAGTCAATAAAGTGTAAATCATAAGTTCAAGTCTTTGAATTTAAGTTTATATTCAATTATAATGGATTTACATCAAGTAAACGCCAACACTATTAAATATTTTTTATATTCATATAAATATCATACCTGCTCTTTCACCAATTCAATATTTGGTAGTTTTAATCATCTTACATTGTTGATATAGAGGTGTCCTTTTTTATAAATATAATTGAAAAATACATTAATTATATTCGTTTCATATATTTATAATATTTACAATCAATATTTACAAAATTAGTATTTCATTTAATTATCTTCTCGTAGCCAAACGTTTAAATTGATGTAACATTTTATACTTCCTAACGACGAAGCTTAATACTAATAAATCTGTCGAAAGGTTATTTTTCAATCGATATGATAAGAATAATTGAGAATTATAGCTTGAACAATTCAATATGTAAAACATGGAAGTTCAGTTTTTAAGTAGGTTGACAATTACCATCATTTGTTTTAGAAAATTCAATTGAGGTTATAAAGAGAAGGTAGGCTGTTAAGGCAACGTGTAAATAATTATCTGAAAAACCAGCTTGATAATAATTACCACTCGAGATCAGAAGTCCTTAATTATTACTTATTTACAAAAGGCACTTATATATTAATATAAATATTTAAGAATTTGATGCCATATCAAAAGAACCGTGTCCGTAGGTTGTTCCAGAAGTTGAACCATAATTGTTAATTCGGAAGTCTAACTCATTCAATATTGTTGAATCGTCACTAACCATTTTGTTCTCATAATCTGTTAAAAAATGATATTCACCGAATTGTAATACTTTCGCATCGTAGCTATCGTAGAGATGATTTTCTTGGTTATAGAAGACCTTATTTTCTACTCCGAGTTCATAATTTGTTTCCTGTTCAATTTGATGGTTGTAAAAAGTATCCTGAACTTTTTGAACTGGAAAGGAGTCGCTAAATTTGGCTCCTTCCATATAATAATTTTGATGTACAAGAGGTACCATTAGATTATTGTTTGAATTCAGTTGAGCGTTGGGGGATTGATTTTGATCCAATCTACTGCTGCAGCTATTGTTGCTGTCTTCACTCACAAGATTCGATATATTTGGTCCCCAGTAATCTTCAGTTTTGAATTCTCGATGAATAGTACCACTACCCAAGTCTAGTAGGGTTGACGGTGACCTTGATATCTCGGTCTGTTGATTGGAGTAATCCGTTTTTATCGGGTTATCAAGTTGAAATATCTCTTCTGGTTGAAATAGATCGTTAGATATACCAGTGAGGTCGTACTGTTGGTTGAGGTTAGTGTTTATTTCTGTTGGATATGACTGTGCATAAGCTGGCTCTTGGGTCCAGTAAGAATTAAGTGTCTGGGGGTGCTGGTAAACATCAGGAGAATTTGTGTTGTACTGCTGTATTGAAGGCTGAACTTGTTGTAAATTGCAAATACATTCGAAAGGAGGACACGAGCAATATCCTGAAACAGAAATAAATAAAATCAATAGGTTTCTCCTACAACTTCATGAAACATTGTTTTGAATAATATAATTGTATAACTTATGAGACAGCAAAATTCTACGAAATTATTCAATTCCTTCGAAATATGTTCGGGGCTTAATTAACTCTTGATAATATGTTAGCGACCCTAAACAAAAGTCGAATTAATTGAATAATTTTTGTCGAGTTTTGCGTGTTTTGAATCTTACTATTATTCTAAATAAACTATTTCAAATATATGTGTTTCATTTCTGAATGGTTTCCATTTCAGCATTTTTCAAGGCTTCATTTTACCTCGAAAATTTATCATTCCTACATTGATATGAATTGCGCAGTAAGAAATCGTCATGCAGAAAGGTTTGGTGTAAAGGTAACTTCCTTTTTATCTTATTTTGTGTTCAAGACTTAGAAAAAAGAAGTGAATTATAAATTGAAAAGGTGGAAAAACCTGATATCACGTTCTAATGAAAATATGTCCTGGTACTAGAAGCTACAAAATAATCAAAGAAGTGGAATTTGGTTGAAATAAACTTTTATAATGAAAAAGTTGTAGGATCTAAGAGGTTTTTGGTAGCTGTCAAAATGTATCATTTATGTATCTTTAAATTAATTTTTATCAACCGCTTATTTTCTTTATAATTTCATTTCTTGTTATAGAAGTCAGTATATTTTATATTTTTTAAAAATGTACTTTTATTATTAATATTGCCAACTATAAATTGTGTTCGTAGGAAATCTTGTGTACTTCAACAATGTGAAATATTCTGATATGGCTTTGATTTATGTGTACGTATCTATAACTGACTTACCTTTTTCCTGATCCGAAATCAGTGGTGGTGGATTATGATGTTTTGACATTTGTCTATTCAGTAACATTTCCCTGCATTGTCTTCTAGATTCTCTTAGAGAAACCAACTGAAACGAAATATTTAAATGAGATAAAACAGCCTGAAATACAGTACGAGAAATCTACTAGAGATTACGAGCGCCATCTAGTGACATTTATAAACATCACACTAGATATACTTGTCAACATAGACGTTGCAAATTCAGTAGATATCTTTAGTATGGACGTGTGAACATTCAATGCTTGATGTACTCAAAATTTTCTCTCGATTGCTATAGATAGAATTTATGACAATCAATGCATACTTTTAATTCGTAAGAGGCTGTTTGAGAAATGAAGTAGATGTCTCACTTGACAGACTTGGCACAACTGATGAGTTCCTGGCAGAACGAAACATCTGCTTGTGCTCTCATCACTTGGAGGTACCGATTCGTTAATTCCATTGAGAATGCCACAGTGACGTCAACAAGATGATGATTTATGCTATTAAATGTTACTTCTCTCATTTTTGTCAACAAACTAATATACCTATAGCAATATTATTGGAATCTTGAAATAATAATTTTCTACGTTTTTCATATATTAGCGGATGAAATTAGTAATGACATCAGAATATTCATTTTAAAAACTGGGGATTCAAGCAGTGCTTATGTCAAGTATATAGCCACAGTTCAGTCAAGTATACCTATATTACGTTTAACAGAAGAAACGAAAGAGTTCCAAAATTAACGCAATGTTTTCATTTGTCGCCATTTATGCAGTAGTGTTGGCTACCCTAAAACAAGACGAATCGACAGCTAACAGTTTAGGGTTGGTAAACATGGAGCGTTACACGATAGAACAGCGTGTCTTTATTATTGAATAATTAAAAAATAATGAAATAAATTTATGGTCGGAATAGTGTTTTAACTTTGTCAACTGTGAAGAGATTAATTGACTAATTTCGGGAGACAGGATCCGTTCAAGACGCCAAACGCACTGGTCGTTCAAAAAAAAATGGCGTTCAAATGACAATGTCGAAGCAGTGCGTCACTGACAATCCAGGTACCTCAATTTGACATCATGGACAAGAAAGAGTTTAAAATTTTAAGAAGTTCTCTCACTAAAGATCAATGTCTCTTTGGATGATTTTTTAGAGCAAAATCATCCTAAGCGACGATGCACATTTTCGCCTTGATTATGTTAATCGCCAAAACTACCGCTTTTGGGATTCTGAGAACCCAAACGTGATTGTCCGAAAACAAATGTATCCACAACGTTAACTGTTCGGTGCGGATTTTGGGCTGGAGGCATAATTGGATCGTACTTTTTTGAAAATGAGGCTGATCAAGTAGTAAATGTTACTGAAGCTCGATATCGTGTCATGATAGCACAGTTCTTTTTATGATATCGATGTGGCCAATATGTGGTTTCAACAGGACGGTGCCACATGCCATACAGCCCGTGAAACACTTCAATTATTGCATGAGACATTTCCAGATCGTGCACTCTCTCTTTTCGGTCATCAAAATTGGCCAAAAATTTAACTTCATTAGAATTTTTTATGTGCTTATTTGAAACCACAGGTCTATGTCAACAAGGCTACAATCACGCATGCTTTAAAGGAGGAGATTCAAGGCTGCATCAACGAAATTCAGTCATATTTATCTGGAATGGTCTTCGAAAATTTTGACAAACGAGTGCATATGTGTATGCAAAGCCTTGGAGGCCGTTTGCTAGATGTGTTATTCCATAAATAACCTTATCCTACGTACTTAATGATTCAATGAAAAACTTTGTGTTCTATTCAATTCAAAGCTTGTGTTAATTTTGAGACACCCTATATTTATCCTTAGAGGAAACGATAAATTAAAAATTAACGCACTTGGCTCAAGTTTCACTAAATATATTAAAAACTCTACATATGTTATGGGTGGTTAACCTATTATCAAGAGTATACAATATTACTCATTTAATATACTCAATTTACTCAACGCTTTGAGTAATATTGTATACTCTTGGTAATGGGTACCATTATAGCCACCCGAAATATATGTAGAGTTTTAATTTATTTTGTGAAACTTAAGCTAAGTGTGTTAATTTTTAATTTAATTTTATAAGGTTTCACCAAGAGATTAGCGAAACCTCGTGTCATCTTAGAGGAAATATATTAGAAACCATAGTTTTAGTCAAATGTGAAGCTTTTCAAAAGTGAAGTATAGGAAAAACTACCAATTTCAAACTCCTGTAGTGAACAATATTTCTAATAATTCATCGCATTGAGGCAGTGAATGTTAAAATATATACAATTTTCTATGAATTGATTTTGTGAAAGTGCGTCCCTGTAAGCAGTTATCAACAAGGTTTCTCATTTCATATTCAAACTGAATTAATATTGCATATCTTTCAAGAAAAAAAAACTCCACAGTAACAATAATAATGAATAGGAACTTCAGAACAATCCTAAGGCCTAATATCAGATCGTAGATAGCCATCGGTAATCATCAATATTTCGATACAGATAGGATAGGCCAGGACGCTAGAACTTCTATAAAATATAATTCGACCACACACTGGTAATTATACGGAGAAAGCTTGATTTAAACTGACGCAAGTAACAATTAAAGCAGCGTCGATATCTGAAGTATTGAGTATTGTTGGTTGAATGTTTTATGGCATTCACCTTTCGTTTCAGGGTAGATATTATTTCCGTGTTTTCGTTTAGAGATGAGTTATTGTTTGTGAAATAACAGATGTATTTCCTTACTCGGTTTTTATTGATTCAATAATTCCCGGCATTTCTTAATACTATAGTTAAGTCACCATAAAATTACTGTCGAATTAATTACTTTGAAATGATAATTGAATTAGGTCTTCTAATAAAAACCGAATATTAAATCGTAGATGACTTCTTATTCAACGATAGAGATAGACTGAAGATTTTTCTCATTGAATGTTTTTCATTTGATTCAAGTGAATTATTTACATAGACTGTTTTGAAATTTTACACCCGCCCCTGTAGTGCTTACGTCATACTTGGAATATGGTAATGAAAAATTAATACATAGTAGAATTGTTGATATTTAAAACCTCTACAATCTGACACTGAGAAAATGTTATAAAGCTATACATTATAATTAGAAGACAGTGTTGCCAAATGAAGTGGTCAAATTCAATGAAGGCACTTTTTCTTTGATCATAAATTTTGAAAGTCATTAACTCCTACTTCAATATTTTTTTAATATTATCTATCATAAGTTTATTGAACCTCAATATGTAATTCATGATATCTATGTCTCTCAATGTTGAATAAACAAATAAAAGAAATATCTCCAGATGGCAATTGAAACGATCAGTAACTGGACTAAGACATGTCAAACTGAATGAAAAGAAATATCGGTACCTACATGTTAACTTCACAAATAAAAATGTAATCGCATAGGAATACCTACATATCAATAATAAACTGATACCACAGTCAAATACAGCAAAATATTTGGGGATAACACTAGACGCAAAGCTCAGATGGAAGGCCCACGTTAAGACAAAAAGAACAGGACTAGAAATAAAATACAGGGAAATGTATTGGCTGATAGGACGTAAGCCCCAATTATGAGTTAAGAACAAGCTTCTGCTATATAAACAAATTCTTAAACCTGTGTATTCCTAAGGAACACAATTATGGGGGTGCACCAAACGGATAAATCGCAATATTATCCAACGATCTGAGAACAACTTGGTATGTACGTAATAGTGACTTACATAGAGACGTAAAGGTAGAAACTATTGAGCAAACTGTTACCTAATATGCCAATAAGCATTAAGAAAGGCTTCATCAACATGTTAACATCGAAGTTATTCATTTACTAGACAACACTAACATTAAAAGAAGACTTAAAAGAACAAAACCGTTTGAGTTAGTGAAGTGAAAGTGACTGCGAAAAACAGTGCCCGTTTTACATGTTAAGTTTTAGTGCAACTCTAATATAGGACTAGAATATAAGGAATGAGTATACCTTATTTTAAGTTAGATAGAAGTCAATTAGGTTTAATAGTGTTGGCGTTTACTTGATGTAAATCGATTAAAATTGAATATAGACTTGAATTCAAACACTTGAACTTATGATTTACACATTATTGACTACATAGCATGACGCGTTTCGTCGTTAAAAACGACTTCTTCAGATGCTAACAGAATAAGAACAATTTTGAAAAAACAGGTATAAATATCAAGGCAATTTGAGATTCTATGAATTTGGGTTTTACATAAGAAATTAGATTTCAGAATGGAATATCTTAGGTAAAACCCAAATTCATAGAATCTCAAATTGTCTTCATTTTTACTGCAGCATTTGATAATACTGATTACCCCCCACCAGGTCGTATGTTTTGAAGATTTAAACAACACTACCTCACAGGTGACGTGGAAACGTGTGCATTTTATGGAGCATACAATTTTCTTCGCTCATATCTCGGAAACGGCGACTATCATGAAAAAAAGTATAGAGACAATTTTTGTAGATAATTGCACGATCTACAATTTATGTCTGAGCTATTTTTATGATAAAACTCACCGTTTGGCTGAAAAAAGCGAAAACCCCATTTTCGCGACCTTTGACCTTGAATAACTTTTTTAGCAACAATGGGATTTTTGGGGACTTTTCACCCTTTCTTTCTAATGGTATCCTGACCATCTCTACCAATTTTCAGCTCTATGCGAATTTTGGTATGTATACTTTGGCCGGACTATATACCTACCCATTTTTTCAAATTTGTTGTAATTATTCTGTTAGCATCTGAAGAAGTCGTTTGTAACGACGAAACGGGTCATGTTATGTAGTCAATGAAGTGTAAATCATAAGTTCAAGTGTTTGAATTTAAGTTCATATTCAATTAGGTTAAAATAAAATTGCTCATTGGTCCACTGTAACCAGATTAATTACAAAAATGCTTAAATTAAGTATTTAATAATAAATATATCTTCATCAAATAAAAAATCATTCAAAAAATTTCTTTACCTTGCTACCAATGGCGGCTTCTTTGGCTAATATGACAGCTAGTCCTCTCACTCTCCTACCGCTGCCCAAACTTCTTCGTGCTTCTGATGTGCTTTTCGCTTCAGGTCTTGGATGATCGTGGATACCTTTAGCTTGAAAAAATATGGCGTGTTCCGTATGCCTCCAAAAATGAGTTACAGGATATCCGCAGTGACCTCTACAGGCAAGTATTTCTAATCTTCCTGTACACTGACGATTTGGACATGGCTTTCCTGAAAGTAACATATGTGTTAATTTCGTCACTGAATTTGGAAATGTGTTATTTTCAATCGATGATACAATCGGTAATGCCGGTCTCCGTAGCTTAGTCGGCGAACACCCGACTTATAGTGCTGTAGAACTCGGGTTCAAGCCCCGCTGAAGGCATGGGTGTTTGTGTTTGTCTATGAATTGAGTAGTTTGAATAATAATGATATATGCTAGGTAATGTACATTGATTATAAGCCCACTGGCCGTTCGGAACCGGCGTTAAGCAGTAGGTCTACTGAATAAAAAAAAACAATCGGTAATTTTTATCGTTTTTTACTTTTTTCATTTTTTTTCTGAACGGAGTTTGAAACATTAAATGTGAAAGAACCAGTCATGACTCAGTTTCGTAATGAGTTTAGTATCTTCATAAATAAAAATTTATTCGACTTCTATATTTTTCCCGAAAGGATTAGTGTAATAAATTCCATGCACCTATTCTTAGTAGCTGTTATTCATTTAAATTTGTAATATTGGTTCATTTTAATTGTCATTGTTTTATTGAAATTACCTGCCAATTTTAAAAATTGTAAGGAAATTATTGAGTATTAAGCTAGAACAACATCAAGAAAGCTTGAAGAATATGTTGATAATATTTAACATAAGTTGTTAATACAAAAATATTCGAATAAAGTAAAGAATTCTAACTTACTAGTGTCATTACCTTGCTGTTTCTTTCTCGCTTTATCACAAATAGCAGGTCTTAAATGGACCCTGTCTCCATTTGGCAAGGTACATCTCATAGAACAGACAAGAACTCCTAGACAGCTTTTCTTCAAAATGTGTACGTTGTGGTTATTGGTGTTCCTCATAGCCCAGCCTGAAGAATGCCTTTTTGCATCTTCGTTATCTGCTCGATACACGAGTCTGCAATGCCCATCTGCCCATTCCGAGAAAGGATCGTACTCGCTGATTCGTGGTACAGAACTATCATTTATGTCCCAATCGGCTGAATTGGACCCGTAGTTGACCCGGCAAGACATGCCAGGGGAGATAGGAGTGTGCCTGGTGGAAAAAATAATCCTGTAATCTATGGTTCTTTCATATTACCAATATTAAAATTTTTTCAACATGTAGGTACATAAAATTGATGATTAATAGTGATTACCGTTAGATAATAGTATATCTAACATTAGGTATAAAAATTGAATTCTATTTTCTATCTATTCAAGATATTCTATCTGCCATTCAATCATGATTGCAGAGTATCGATATCATCATAGGTAACTTATATCTTTAGTAGGAAGTTTATGATTTTTATACGTAGCAAAGTTATTGTTACTTTAATGGAATAAATTTTTTGTGAAATGAATTTTCAAATGAACTTTCATTTTTTCTACTAGTGTTTTTTAACTAGTTAGTTCATCGTAAGTACCTATTTCTATTTCCAATAGCATACGAATATTAAACCTTCAAAATCCGCTCTATTTTTATTCGCAGTAACTTTTTTCAAATTTGGTAAAAGAAAATTTGCAATGTGACTTAAATCTATCGGTTATGGTCTATCTCTAATTCCTGCCCTAAATATCTATCAGGATCACCTCTGTAAGGTTTTCTTCTATCTAAATTTGAAAGTTGTCCAATCATAGAATATACTTCATATACCTAAGCACACTAATGATTTATGCCCTTTTCAAGGTAATCTATTTGAAATAGTTTGCGACTGCCTACTTTTCTAGTCAACGACTTTGATTGGCGAATTTTTTTGAATACACCCATCTAGCTTAAAGCTATTTGATGTTCAAGTAAGTCGTTAAAAAAACTTTTATCCATTCAATTAACAAGATAATTTTTTTCACTGTGGTTACTTGAGTTTGCATTTCAATTATCCACTCTAAATAATTTTGAATTCTATTAAAGGTGCAGAATCCCAGTAAACCTTCCTTAACGTTCTCTGATTTTATACATATTTCTATTTCAAAATAAAATATTTTGTCAATACCTGATATAAAATTGTTTTCATTTCTGGGTAATCAAATAAACCAATTGCTTAGAAATGCAGGTCCTTCATGAATCAATGTCTGGGACGACATTGAAAGAAGAATAGGTACGGCATAAACTATCTATATCGCTGAATGGTTATCGCTCAAAAATAACTGTTGAAATTTCTTAATATTTTATGTAAGTCAATCTATAGAACAGAAACAATTATTAGTAATCATTTTAACTCTATTCTTACATGGGAAACTAATTAAATAGATTATTAAATTAAACTAAACTCTTGGCTTAATATTTCACGATTCATTTAACAATATGTACAGTCAACATGTTTCGAGCGTTAGCTCATTTTCAAGACTCAATTCTTGAGAATGAGGTAACACTCGTTAAGCTGAGTCTGGAAAATCAGCTAACGCTCGAAACATGTTGACTATACATATTGTTAAATAAATCGTGAAACATTAAGCCAAGAGTTTAATTTAATTTAATATTCACCATATTTATGTTTCACCAAGAGTTAAGCGAGAATTCAATCTCAGTAATTAAATAGATAAATATTTGGAAGAAATTCAAATCAGATGCCAATATTTGTTGCAAAAATTCAATTTAAATTGGAAATATTGACAACTTACTTAGTAGTTACAACTAGGTTTCATCCACATAGCTCTAGTACCTATAGACAATAATCTGCGTACCACAACTAAATGTAGGTAGCGAGAAGTCAAAGTTACGTATCCTCAATTGATAGTGAGTTATAAAGTACCCTGAAGCCGTTAGTTATTAAACAATCGTAATGTAACGTTGTCATAAGAGTACCAATTATCTTGTTCGATTAATTATACGATATCTGATCTTACACTAGTGAATATATTTCACTATCTTTGCGTCGGAACTGTATGCATATTTCATTCTGCATTTGTGTTCTCGAATGAGATAAAACTGGATTGACCAGTCGCTTTGGCGAAGAACAACTCCGGAACTGTTGATGTATCTATATTTCCTGATACTCTTGTATAAATCACAGTAATCAGATGATGAATTAGATGCATGAAACACTGACCTTTTTTATTTGGGCTTGTAATTTCTTTATATTACCCATCACATCCATCATTTTTCTAACGACTAGTTATATTTTACTGTGGAGTCTAATACAAATGTCTCGCTTGGAAGACGTTTGGCCTTGTAGACGATTTAAAACATTGACTAATTTTGATGGATGAAGAATATTAAGAATTGATATATACATTGTTTGAAAATGTTTAGCAATGGGATAAAACTTGAAAAGCTTTTACTTGTCATTTTACTTTAAAACTTCATTTGACTTATTTGAGAGAATAATTGATTTTGGTTTTCCTTGTTTTGTTTTTGCCCACACATAGATTTTGATTACAATTATACATAATTTTTCAGGGTTGGTTACATTTCGAATTTGTGGATACTTTGTGATTACCATTGGAATGTACCACCCACCTTAGTGCTTATATTGTTATTAGTGAACTCTCAACCTTATTAAAAATTTTTTTGAATGAAATGTTTTGTTCACTTTTTCAGGTACAAATAATTAGATCTGTTTAGTAATATAAATAGGTGTATATTGTGGATTTATTTACCTATTGGATAGGTAAATAACCTACTCATTTTATAATTTGGCTATTCTCATACAGAAAAACATTTTTAAATTTACTTTTTTAAAATGCTCATTTCGATTTTTTTATATATTATTAGCAATGTATTAAAGCAAGTATTAAAATAAAAAACGAAATAATTTTTTATCTGAGTGATTTCTATGCGTCTCTGTGATTAACTCTATGCGTCTTGTTTCTAAGTTAAGAATTACCTACCCATAGGTAGATATCTACAAACCTAGGTGTATAGGTATAGGAATTTTTCAGTCATTTTTTTATTCTAGATTGTAGGAACTCTAGATTATAGTAATTTTCTACATATCAAAGTAATAAGGTCAAAGTCATAAGGTGAATAAGAATTATTAATCGATCGGATGAATTGTTCAGGTTTCGCGCTTAACAACCTGTTGCAGTCTCCAAAAAAAGTCATGAAATTTCCATTTTGTCCCGCCTTACATGCATTTTTTCAGATATTAATGAAGTATATCTATAAAGATCGGTCTCCGTTTATTAGTAATGTAAAATTAATGGACTACAACCATATAAGACCTAAAAGAGAAATTAATTCCAATTTATTTTTCCAAATTATAATATGGTCGAATTTAAAAGTCGGCGCAAAGTGTTTAATGAAGCACATAAAATTGTGCAAACATCATGCGAAGATATACCATTTCAACTGATTTAATGAGACTCAAACCGTTTAACGACTCGTTAACATTTTCGCTGATGCACCTCGTGACTTCCAGCAAGAAGAGAGTAGGTGTCATTTGGGCGATGGTGTCTTGTATAGGTACACAAAATGTTTGAATTATATTTATAAATAGTATTGAATACATTAAATAAAGTGTTTTAATGGTCAGAAGAGTGAGTTGTAAGTATACAAATCTATATTTTTCATAGAACCAATTGAATATTTAGAATTATAAATAAGTAGATATTTGATTTCAGTACCTATCATCTGTGGGACAATTCACCTTTAGTTTCAAAAAATTGATTGAAATTTTGATTCAATCTTCATATAAATAGATTATTTCATATCAATTTTTAGGAATGGGAGTTCTTATGCTGATCAATCTACGATTATTATTCAACTTACAGTATAACCATATCTTCGCTGACGAAATGAAGTCTTCTAGAACTGGTTAAACGAACTTCAGAATCATTAATATCAATCCATACACGCACAGTAATGAACTTTATAATATTCGATTCAAAAACAGGTTGATACACACGCTATTTATGCGCTCTAACCGACTCAGGTATAGAACAACATCCACCCCAACTTGCATCACAAGGATAACTAAAAGTTTCACTCGGATAGAAGTCTAAACAACCCTGAAAGATAGGCCACTCCTATTTTACCCCACCAATAGAACTTGAGCGTTAGAATTACCAATAGGAAAAGTAGTACAGCCAATTCCCGCCTTTAAATTCCGGGCATCTAATACCTGTTTGAAATCTGATTGGTGAACGCATGGAACACATTATACCTAATGATGCGTTATCCTTTTATGATGTTTGAATTTTCAACGTTCCAATAGGTTGATTTGCGAAATGGAAAGTCGGTTGTTTCCTTTAGAAAGCTTATTCGCAACAGGAAGTAATTTTTTAAAATTTATGTTATTGGATGAAGATATCAGTAATATTAATTCCTGATAAAAAGATGCGGGTGCCTGTAGGTCAAAAATCAGAAATAAGGTTCAGGAAACAATGAACCGGTTTCCATCAAATGAACACCTACCATTTTTCTAATGTGATAATGATACAGACATATATTAGGAATGTGAAAATTTAACTGTTTTTTTCCTGAAACTATAAAATCAATAAGCATTTATGAAAAGAAATTTTTTCGGCTCCCTAGGTTCTCAATTTTGGTTTTCAAAAATAGATATGAGCTGTCATCAGGATAAACATTTCATGATAATTCGAATTATTCTATATCGTCCTTTTGTCTCCTTGGTTGAAATATTGAAAATATCTTTCATAATTGAAAACATGAATTAAAGAGGACTATGGATGAAGGAAGACGATGTTTGGAGACGAAAATCGTCTCCAAGCCTTTACTTCGTTTATCACTTTAGCTACCAACTCTGTTGAAATCAAATATAAAAAATATATGTTGGTGTCATATATGGATAGGTAAAATAAGTTTAAACTGAATAATGCATGTAGGTACCTAGTAATATAAAAAATATGAGACAACACTTGAAGATTCACTGGTATCTCATAACTTGTGAATTATTTATGCCACAAAATAAAATTTTTACTGATCAAAAATATCTAAAATTGAGTCAAGAATTGGGCAACATTTTTATTGTGTTAAACATTTTCATATTATATTCATTTGGTTTAGTAGATATTCGTTTGGAACTAGCGTAACTAATATGTTTTCGTTTTCATCTTTTTGAATTATTGATAATTATTTTCTTAAATTATTTTGATCAATTTATTGTAGCGAACTTATTGTTATTAATTTCATTTTATGTACATACAAAGTATTTTAATTAGGGGTAGTATAAGCTAGACTTCGCCCTGTAATTTTTTGATGCTGTTACGTTGATGTAAAGTCGAAACTGAAGCATTAAATGAATAGGAACAAAATAATAGGTCCTACTTGCAAGACATGGTGTTCAAGACTAAGACCAGATATTATCACACAAGATGAAGACTGCTTAGGTCCCGTCTGGTGTTGCTTTGGGTAACACTAGTTTTAGGGTCGCCAACTTCCAGGGTTTCCAAAAATAACCCTGAAATTAGACATGAATTCCCAGAAAAAGTGAAATTATTTTCGAGATTTTGGACTTAATTTGGGATGTAGCAGCTTTCTGAAGTATTTTTAACAGCAATCATTTTTCACTTTTGCTCATTTTAAGTTTTCTGCCGGCCGTTTTCGAATCTCCTCTGCAAACCAACTAAAAA
>JARQZJ010000010.1:1155000-1337500 GCA_030704895.1 Henosepilachna vigintioctopunctata | reverse complement strand
CTTACTCAACTCAGTGTGAGGCCAGTTAAAAGTCAAAACCTTAGAACAGTAGGTACTAAAAATGCGGTTGTATATTTACTCATATATCACTTTACGTGAATACAAGCTAAGAAATCTACACAAAATTAAAGTACACTTATTGCAGTATATAGGTACGAAAACGCATAGCACAATAAAAATTTATTTTAGTCAAATATCTACTTCGTTACTGGCAGGAATGGAAGAAACGTGACTTAGATAACAATTCAAGGATTAAAAAAGGGTTACGGATTTATATTCAATGACTTGCTAAACAATTCGATGAGGGTGCAATGTATAAAGTGATGTAATTATGTCGTTTAATTAATTTCGATACAGTTAAGAAGTTACAATGTTATCAACGTTGGCACTCAGCTTACTTCAATTATATTAAATTGCGAATTACCAGTTGCCAACAAAGAACGTTGAGAGTGAATAACTAAGGGTTGGGTAATAAATCTATTTATGACACAAGTTAGAAACATCACAGTTTTCTTGTATTTAATTAATCTTTTTTCATGAAATTTGCACGCTTTTTTTCTTCACCATACCTAATATAATTATCGAAAATAACAGAAGAAAGAATACGTTTATCCCTACTTATCTTATTTTTCTTTACTTATTTTTCTTACTTACTTTACTTAATTTTACTTATTTTTCTAACGCAAATGAACTACTTGCACATGTTTGGGAGATTTTTCTGAATTTCGATAATATATACAATGGAAAATACTTCCACAACTGTATATTTTATCTTTATGATGGTTGTTGCGGTCGATGTGATCGGCTATCAGTGGTTTTGAAATGCCACTCAGGAAGGCGCAATGGGATTGTAGTGATATTTTCATGAAATTCTGTTGTCTAAATTTGATTTAGTACTGAATAATATTTCAATTTCAGTTTGTTCAATTTGGTTACTTTATATTACTATCACAATTTATTTCAATTTTATTTTGTTGATTTCCTCAACTATTTTTCATTAAGTTCTCTCGACTACGTGTGACTTTGTAAATGGTAATATTTATTTTCAGATTGTTCCATTTGGTTGTTGTTTATTACTAATTCAAATTATTTTAATTTTATTTTCTTTGTAGATATACTTTCATTTTTTGTTTTTTTCATTATTCATTATTTGTGTACAATTTTTTTATTTTTCCCTGTAACTGGATGAATTACTGTTGGGGATAAACGTATTATTATTATTTCAATACAGTTTTTGTGATGAGGTATAACATCTAAACATGTCAGCAAAATATTTGTGCAATAAATTGAAATATTTTTTGTTTTTGTTTTTTGTTTTTTTAACAATAATTATTTCTATGTATATAATTGATAAGAATGATTCCACAAATCAAAATAATATATAAGATATAATGGATACGGCACGTGGACATATTACCTGATAGAAACCAGGTCGTCTGCCTACATACGGGCATCTATATATACCTTGCTCGTGCTCATGACTGTTGCCTGTTGAAAAGCTGAAATGCTAGTTGAAGTATATTTTAGTCAAGCTCGTGCCGCTGGTAGTACCTGGGCGTGCGCCTATCCACGGCTCGCTAAGCACCATACGTTTTCCAGGTGCAAAACCTACACACACACACTCAGTTGCTATCTGGTTATGTTAATTGAATATAGTTTGTAAACTTCATATATTCATATCAAGGAGACGGGCTCCAAGGAAATGACAATTAACTATTCCAGCATTATCTAGATATCTAATAACTTTATAAGACATTTCATCACTTAATACTGTTATAATCGTAAGTTTAGAGAAAAGCGGTTATTTATTATGCATTATCACAAAGTAACGAATCTATCCCATATTTATGTATACGATTGTGGTGCTCCCAACAGTAAAAAATGATGATTTTTTTTTTATGTACATTTTACCTTTTAAAAAAATTTTTTTATCCATTTTTCGTTTTTATTCAATAGTCATCTCTTCAGATGTCGAGGGATACCTTATTTCATTCGAATTCTGGTAGTCGGCATTGTAAGAGTATATTATATTACTTTATATTATTTTATTTGTGACATCATTTTTCTTCTTGTGAGGTTAATATTTAGATATATGTATCTACCTACAGTTTCCTTTTCTTTGTAGTTTACCTCCTGAGAAAGCCGTAAAATAAATCGCGAAATATTGAGAAAAAAGGAGATGCGTTATTGAATTCATTTCTACAGACGACAATCTCGACAATCGAATTGAGGTTTTCCATCTAAACATATATATATATATATATATATATATATATATATATATATATATATATATATATATATATATATATATATACATATATACATTATGAATACATGAAACCATATATTTATCGTGCTCAATATCAGTGCACTTGTAAATATTCAATATGTAAATTAGTATACAATAACATTATATCTATAAATTTTTCACGAATTAATCGAAAGAATATTATAGCAGAGTTAGCCATGTGTTATCACTGTCAAGAGAATAATCGGTGTATCGTCTATATCTGATGAAATCACAAAAACAGTATACCTGCTTTCCGTTCTACAGCGTAACTGATGAGTACTTGGTAGTGCGAAACAGTAACTTCCTACGCTTTCAATAAATGTAGGCATCGATTTCAATTTTCTCTAATATTTATTCCCAGAAGGATAATGGAGACATCGCATTGTTCATGTTTCACATAGCCAGCTATGCTATAATGTTCTTTTGAATAATTTGTCAAAAAATTATAGAAATGAAGTCATAGTATACTTTGATATCGAATATCTATAAGTGCGATAATATACTCGTAGCACGAGAACTACAGAATTCTTTTCTTGTAGTAAATTTCTTTTATGTCCTGAACACACGTCTTTAATTCGAATTCCAAATTTTTTTGAATGAGCTGTAACAATCTGGAACGTTTTGATTTTAAAATATTGGAGTTATATTCTTATAAGCGAGAAACAAATTTCCCATAACTCCATCGCAGTGCCACCTACCGGGTTCTATTGAAAATCGGAACCATTCTCGAATCCACTTGAATAAACACAAAAAATTTCAACAAAATCCATTCAGCCGTTTGGGAGTAGTTCAGTGACACACACGCACATAAGAATTATTTATATTTTTGACTATTCAAAGATATCTATGATCAGTAGATCCTAATAGAGAATTAATCAAGAGAATTGAACCTCCGATATTTAGAAATATGAAAAAAAAACTTCCATTCTTTCTAGAAAACTTTAGAAAGAAAAACTTCATATTTCAGGATAAAATAAGAAAACAAAATCGGCTATAAGAAATATATTTGCTATGAAACTACTTTAATGTACCTACATATTGAATCCATAGATAATTTTCAATAATAATTCAATTTGAATAAATAGAAACAGAATGTTTAATATAATAATATTAATATCATATTATATTATATTATGTTTTATAGCATAATATTAATAGGTATAAAAATCATACACAGGAATGATTTTTATGGAGTAATTTTAACTCACAGCAAATAAGATTATGGGTGTTTCGATATTAAATAAAAACAGTAGTCTTACAGAAACATCGAAGATATTTTTTCAAAGTCTCAAAAAGTTTCGATTGAATTGTAAACATTTTTCCTTCTTTCGAAAAACATTATAATTAAAATCGAGTATTTTTAAATTTTATCGATAAGTGGAGATTCAATCTTTCAACAGAAATAATTTGATATCTAAACAATTTTCTGTACTCTAATGATTGTTAAGTTTTCATCAGCTGACAAAAATGTAAGCTCCACCTTCAGAAATCAACAACGTAAACCTATTTATTAGGCTTGTTGTTTGAGTATCACTTCGGTCATCTGTCTTTTTCTTCAATACGTCAAATAGAGCGTAAAGATGACGTTAACGAAATGCCCTACACAATGTGGAAGATTATTCCCATTCATGTTTCAGATTTCTATGGGTGGTCTCTTTCTAAATGAAACGTTTCAGAACGAACGACAATCCACCTGTGAACTGACAGCTCGATGCGGTAAACGTATGAAATGAAACTACCTGATGTGGAAATATGCTTATATTTTAGCGTATTCCACATAAAGATCCGTCTAAACGTGGCGTAAAGCCTTCAAGCGAGGAACATAGGCCCATTCTTTGGAGCCTTCGCAAATAAACGCAGAAGCAGTTTCTGATCTTCTCTTTAATTAACTCAAAATATTTGCCAAGAGGCGAAGCATTAAAATCTCGTTTCTTTACAGAAAGCGAATCTCAAAATGTTGGTCACATAGGAAAGGATATTTCGCATTTATTTATCATTCATAGATATTTTTCGTTATAAATGCAAAATTGTTCTTTCATGAAACAAGAGATCGTACATTTTGAGGTATATACCTGCTAACGATGTAAATATATTTGACTTTAGCATTTCTTCAACAACAATTTCTACAACCGAAGGAAAACATACTTTTTAAAATTTCAGATATCAAAATTTTTCCCTAAGCGGCTATAAATAAGGCGGTATACCCTTATTTATAGTCAATATTCAAACCCGTCATATTATACTAATACAAGTCATTAATATTTGTCACAATATTATATGTGTTTTTATTTTTCATATTTTTGCTATTTATTGAATCATTTTTGTCACGAATATAATGAAAAGCTTATGTGATGAAATAATTATGGGTTAAAATTAAAGTATATATTAATGTTTTCAACACGATAAAAAATGAAAATGAATAAAAATATAAATAAAACACGAAAACATAAAATGAAAAATATAACAAAAATATTCTTCGTCTTCATCAAAGAGGCAAGAATTTAGATCTAGTGATAAAAGTATAACTACTAACTAGGTACACAAAAAGTCAATGAGAAAACTTTCGATGAATCAATTTATGTATCACGTGAAATATGTTGTGTAATTCACTTTTATTTCTTACAAATTATTACTGTTCACACTGAAAATTCTCTCATTTAAATTGTTTCTTCAATATATACATATATGGCTTTTTGAATTAAGACAATTAACAATTTCTGACGATATTTATGCTAGAGTTTCTAGAGGAGAAGTTATTTCCACATTGTTTATAACGTGTGTGATATTTCGTGATTGTTGGAAACCTCAATCTGCTTACTCCATCTAGGTTATTGTTTTATATAAACTCCTTGTGTTGAAGTACTACTTATGTTTGTTAAAGATATAGGTTTTTAATATTATTTATTGAAATTATGATTGACAAGGCGATAACTTGGAGAAAAATCCATAATGAAACACTAATTTCAGTTTCTTGTATATATCAAAAAATACGCATGACGGGCGTTTCGAAGCAAAAACTTTCTCTTTAGATGCTAAATTAACAGTGTTAATTCAGCAACTGAAGAGGAAGTTTTACTCCGAAATGCGTGTCATGCGTATTATTAATATATACAAAAATTTAAATTAATGTTTCACTTATTTTATCGCAGGACAAGGTCCTGCAATGTTTTGAGGAAGGAAAATTTCACTGGATATTTCGCAAGCTCAATGGATATGACTGTTCGACTGACTGCTGCGCTCTTATCGAATCATATTTGTCAGGTAGATCACAGGCAGTATATTTCGACAATAAGTGGTCTGACTCCCAAAATGTTTTCTTGGGTGTATCTCAGGGATCTGTCCTTGAGCCTTTATTATTTCTTATTTTTATAAACGATCTACCTGCTTACCTCGAAGATTTTCCACAATTCTGTTTGCTGACGATACAACTGTATCTGTCACATCTGCTGAAGTGGAGACTTTGCTGGAGGAAGATGATTTGGCACAGTCAATGACTTTTGACTGGTTCGTGTTAAATAGACTAGCAGCAAACGAACAGAAAACTTCCAAAATGGTGTTTAGCACAAAAATTGTGCAATGGTATATATTTGCTAAGAAGATTATCAGGTGGATTGTCCTCCAGTATCTTAAGAGTGGCTTACTAAGCATTAATAGAAGCAAGAATGAGATCATTCTGGCGCGGGCACATTTGCATCGCAATCAAGAATTCTTGCTCTCCAGAGGGGAGCAGTAAGAGTTGTCTTATCTTTTCAATAACGTGACGACTGTAGAAGTGCTTTCAGCAGATATAGAATTCTTATCTCCGTATGTCTGTATATTTTTGAGGCACTCATGGTCTCGCTGTAAAAGTCGAGAATCTCCACCAATTTAGAAGCTTACAAAATCTCATAAAAGGCCTTTTTACTTTTCAATCATCCGTTTCTAAATCATTTTCAGGATCTATCATTTATTCGATTTTGACTCGATGCATCCGTTTCATGATTTTCAGGAGTCATTGAATTGTTATTGGTCATTGAACAGAGATTGACATTGAGGCCATTTGTTATTTGGTTGGTGAACAGAGTTGTTTGTTTGCTATGGTTTGCTTATATTGTGTGTTTCTTGTATAATAATATAAGTCCATTTTATTTATGATTATATAGTGGTATATGTCTATTGTATTTATGATTTTATAAGGTTGTTTTTCAACTTTAAATATTTTTTTTCTTTCATGACAATTGTAAGCACTCTGTTGTAACACATGCAATAAAACTATATATCTATCTATCTATTCGTTTCGATTTAGTGGCAGATTTCGAAAACGTTTGAGTACCACTTAATAAGGGAAAAACAGAGATACGACTAACGAAAGGAAGCAAAGGTTGGGTCCTCAAGCTTCGTTTACTTCCCAACTGGCGTTTCACATGTCTCCGCGTCTTCCTTTGTTTCCATTATTCCTCATTCACATGGAGAAAAGCGAGCGAGAAAATTCGCTTCACACAGAAAGCGTCGGTCTCTTTAGCGTCCTTGTGATATGCCTACACTCATACTCTTACATGCCCCAATTCATAGCACGCCTACTGAATTAACGTCTCATTAATCATTATATATCACAATGTTGCCAAATCAAAGAACACAAACCCTCTGGTTCCCGCCATTTAAACCACCCCCTTCATTTGTAAAAAGAAAAAAGTACCAGTGTCACTGTAATAGATGATCCCTCATTAGCTTTTTTATCAAACCATTTACAATTGAACATCGAGATTGGAGCGTGTGAACGCTGGGGATTATCGAGTTGCCATGCCCGGAACCCTTCATTAATAACCGTTGACAATTAAAGTATGTTAATATTCGGATGCACTTTTTGATTTAATGCAATTATTGTACGAAGTGTTGGGGGGTTTCAGTTTAGTTAAAGCGTGACTACAATATCAATAAGAATATACGATTCAAATATCATAATAAATAAAATGATCTCTAGATATTATCTGAAGTTCATTGATTTCATCAATTGAATCTCTTGAAAATAAAGAAAATTAATCAATAAATGAAATATACGCCAAAAAACTGACCTAGATGAAAAATGATATTATTAATCACTAAAAAAAAATTCTTATTGATGAAAGGTAGTTAATATATTTAACAGAATTCCAAATATTACTTTGATTTAATGAACTTAATCATATTGATGAATTTTACAATTAATTTTAACTAGGCGGAATATATTTTATTTGATAATTATATTTATACTGAAGTCAAAAAACTTTTCATTAGAAACAAATATTAGATGAGTGCACAAGTGTTAACGGTAACAACCCCATTGCGTTAATTCAGCTTATAATTTGATAAATATATAGAACATTCAATATAATAAACAATGTTCCATCAAGAGATCAGCGAACATTCAATCAACTTCATTAAAAACGTAAAATAGTGAAAGACCTGAATGAAAATCTAAAAATAAAACTTATATTTCTTGACGATAAAGTGATCAATAGTTGTATATTTAATAAATAATTTATAATTTTTCATTTAGTGCTTTTTTGCTTAGTAGAGGCAAATTTTGTAAGAATGAGAAGTAGCGAAAATTGGAGTACAAAATACTAGAATAAAAATTTCTAATTTGTTCTTTAGTCTGGTTCACATGTACCCTTTTTGTGAATTTTTTGAAAATCTTCATCGATTTTGAAGTCTTATCGTTAAAAACTACTAAACAATACACTTTTTTTTAATGTTATTGTTAAAATATTGTTATTGACAAATAAAAAAAAGTTCTTACTCACTATTTTTTAATATTGTTAATAAAAAGGTGGAAAATCAAAATTTTTTCATTATTGTAACGGTAATGTATTATTAACGGTAATCTATTTTTTATACTACTAAGAATAACTTTACTAAGTAAAAATAATTCTAGGGTAATTAGTTCAATAAATATCTGGTTTCAATATTAACAAAATTATTCAAAATTGAGACAAAATTTTTCTGATCGCTGATTATTGTTTATTTATGTATCCCAACACTCCATGGATTTTCTTATTCCTTAATATTAATTTTTAATATATTCAAATAATTTTTTTCGTTGTTGTGTCAGATTGACGCAACGTGCGCGGAAGTCAGAGTTCCCGCTTTTGACTCTATTTTTGAGGCTCCGTAAAAATTATAAATAATAGAGCTACAGTTTCGGGAGTTGCAACGTTTTTTTATAAAATTTCTTCCTTTTTTTGAAAATTATTTGCAATTTCGAAAATTTCGAATATTTCCTGAGATATCGATAAAAAACCGAACCCCTACTTTTTTTCACTTTATTGTTTATAACTTTCGTAATTTTTTTCAGCGCATTTTCGAACCTTTTCTTAAACTTTCTAGATAACAATACGAATGGAATGACTCCGTGCTCGTAATTTCGGGGATCACTGAAAAATTTCACAAAAAAGGGTACATGTGAACCAGACTATTTGTATGAAAAAATGGTATAGCGGGATGAAATATTGAAGAGTGGTACCTAACTATGTTCTGAAAATTCATGTTACTTTTGGTATGTCTTTTCAGTTGATATTCTGATAAGAAGATTTCTTGAAAGAGAAGTATCTTTTTCCACTGCACTGTGTTTTATAGAAAATATTCCGGATTGGAATGTTGGACATAAACCTCAAACGCGCCCAAACATACTAGAATATTAAAATAAATAACACCATAAAATACTTTTTATTTTTTGTATTTCAAGTCCAAACTAGTTTCATTAATACTTTTCCATGGTACAATAAATCTGACTAAATTGCAGTTGAGTGTTCATAATTTGAGAAAAATGTTTCAATGTTTTATTGGTATCAGCTTTTCGCTGACACGAATCACGGTGTAAATTGGATGTGTGCTTCAGATTGACCACCTGCCTCAGAAGCATTTAATTATTAATTCGCAATTTGTGGTAATGAGTATTCGTTATTTACACTTGAATGGCAGTCGTTTCATTTAATGGGTATCGTTCAAGGAAAAGAAGAGAGTATCGACTTCGATATTTATTTTATTAATCAAAGGGGGATTCATTCAATCAGGTGGGGCTATGGCTTTTTAATCATCGCATGCTGATAATTCACTTCAGGTAACCTGATACTATTCGAGAAACTTTTCAATCAGTAATAATTTGTCTAACTTTTATCTAAAAAATGTTTCTTAAACTGCAAATTCACAAAATATTGACTTAAGGGATTAGGGGTAGTCAGAGACACGAAAAAATGAGAATTTTCAGAAAATTTTTTTTTGCTTTTAAGTCATGTTATTTTACAAGAGTAATAATATGGCATTATTACACATGTTTCGACTTGAAGTCACGAAAATTTGAAAAAAAAATTTATAATTTCAGAAGTTATAGCTGTTTGTGTTGACCCAGTTCCAAAAAATGGTCCTTGCAGTGACTATTTAAGTCCTTGGATATTTATCTATAATCAATCAGATGAGAAAAATTAGTTTCATAAATAGATAATCCTGGGCCTGATCGAAGCTTTTTTTTTCGTTTAAAATTAACAAAATGGCGGCCTCAGGAAAATTTTTTTCAAGATTTTCAGAAAAAATCAACAGTTAATTGGTCTTAAAAAATCGAAATTTTATCGATACACCGAGTTTATTATGCTAAAAGCTGTATAAATTCCATCAAAATCTACTGAGCGGTTATCGAGTTACAGTTGACACCAGTTCGAAAAACATAGTTTTGAGAAAACGCATTTAAAGTTTCACACTAGATTTATGTACAGAAATACGAATTATTTAATCACAATAATTCATTTTAATAACGCACAACTATCGACTGCTCTCCGCAACTGCTACAGGCATACTAGTCACGTAGGTACTACTACATACATCAAAGTTTTATTTCATGTACTTCGTCATTTACAATTCTGTTGTTCCTTATTGTTTAATTGTCCTCAATATCAAATAAGTCGATTAGAAAAAATACAAAATAGGGCTATGAGATCTATATTGAAATGTAATAGATATACACCTGTCAAATCCATGCTTAATGTGTTAAATATGTTATCTGTTAGCCAAAGAGTTGTGTTTAATGTGCAAGTGTTCATTTTCAAACTGAAAAGAAATATGTTACCAACCTGCATTAGTGATAGAGTTCGATTATTTGAAGATGTACATAATTATAATACGAGATTCAAAACAGACTTTATCCTTGGAAAATGTAACACTACACAAAAGCTGAAATCTATTTTGTATGAAGGTTTATTTGAATTTAATGGATTTCCTGCACATATAAAAAACTGTGAAAGTTTGAAATTATTTAAAAGACTTTTGAGAACGTTCATCTCAACCAAATGCAATACAGTTTAAAGTCACTCTAATTCAATTGGGCTTTGTTTCTGTTAGTACTCTAATTGATGTTTATCATGTAATATTAGTTAGGTGCTAAGTATAACGTTTTTGTTTTTCTACTATATTATGTTATTTACATATATTTGTACTTTACTTAATTCACAGTATTTTACTTTTCATTATTTTAATTTTTAATTAACTTGTTATTACTATATTTTGTAATATGATGTAGCAATTCTGCTAAATAAATACATTATTATTATTATTATTATTATTATTATTATTATTATTATTATTATTATTATTATTATTATTATTATTATTGTTATTGTTATTATTATTATTATTATTATTATTATTATTATTATTATTATTATTATTATTATTATTACAATTGAACCCGCGAAACCGGATGCTCCCGAGTGTCGACAAATAACAAAGAGTGCCCGACCGCTCCTTGTTATTTATCGAATAACTCGAAAAGTAATTATCGGATCAACTTCAAATTTTCAGAGAATATTTTTAAATATTACACTTAACGAACATGAAAAGAATTGATTTTTCGAAAATCCTAAAATTCATTGAAAATATTCACATAAGAATTGCCACATTCAGTAATTCCTTGCACAAAATTGAGAAATTATTATTATTCATGTACACTGATTCTAAATTGTTTTATAGTGGGTTAATGCATTTTATGTGTATCATCATTACATTCATTAAAACCCATACAAAGTGTTCGTTGAATATATGACGACGTTACAGGGAGTTATAATCCGAACTGTTTCGAAAATAGATTGGTATTTGTGAAAAATTTCATCGTGTTGGAAATATATAAAGGAAAACACTTATCTCAGTAACATTCCATTGCCCAGGAGTAATTTAAACTGAATGTTTTGAATGGACCAGTTTGGGTGCAGCAATCATTCCATTCAGCAGAATTGTTTCTTTTTCAGCTCTGATGAGTCAAAATAATTGGCGAGATGTCTACATTGTCTACTCAGTAATGTTAGTATATTACTGAAGGAATAAATCCCATTCAAACTTTGAGATTCACCGCGGTCAAACCTGCGTTGTCATCGCAAATGATGATTTTGTTGTCTTTGCGAAACGAACAGAGCTTCAATAAAACCAATTTGCTTATATATTTCTTTAGTATTTCTGAAAGAGCCGCTCGCATTATTAGCTCATGTGAAATTTTAACTATAAAATGTAGAAAAAATTATTTATTTATAAATAAACTTATGGCCAGGTCCTCCTTTCTCTAATTTTTTAAAATTATTTCTGTACGACCTCTTCTATATTTTAATCTTATGGCGAGCTGTGGAAAGATTTATTGTGGGTAACTCATCTAGATTCATCTGATTCTTCATAATTTTGAGTATCTTCACAAAAGTGCTTCTTGAGACGATTTTTCTCTTTTCCCAAACTCTGGAGTACATATTGATATCCTACGATTTTCATTTTCATTTTTCTTTTTCATATATTCACGCACTTATTTTTCCATTTCATCTGATACTGAGATTTCATCTGAATACTGAGGATCAAATTGGTAAATTGAAGTAAACCTGATTTTCACTTCATAATGATCTCTACTCTGTGCTTCAAAACTATGAACTTCATTACCTCAAATAATGCAAGAACAGCATTTAGTGACAGTTATCTGAGCTCTCAGTTGCTTCAATCAATGTTTTAATTTGTGGTGAAAATTCAATTGAGCACGTTATTATGAACATTTTTTGACTCTAAAACTTGATGCTACTGAAGGAACGAAGTGTACATTTTGTTCTAAATATTTTCATGATTTCTTACTTCTCTTCAAACCTTTCTATAACTATCTGAAAGTATTCAAAACAATTTATCACGCATAATCATACAATGTATTTACATTTTCTAGAAAGTTTCACAACATTTCAGTAGTTGATAGAAAAATGTGCATTATTTTGCTCAGATGTAAACTTATCACGATCTGTCATTCGCAAAACCTTTTTTTGCTTTGAATACGTTTATTGAATAATTTTGGCATTTACATTAATTTATAAATTTATGAATAAAAGGAGGGAATCTATAAGTTTTTTCAACATTCTTCAACCCTAGAAAAGTAAAATTTCTTATTATCTGTACAATATATAATATAATAATAATTTTGCCATTTATAGTACGGCTGTGGCCGACTTTATGATTACGTACCATTCGGTCAAACGTCCGATTTTCATAAATATCACGGAGGTTTCGCTTATCTCTTGGTGAAACATTGTGTTAAAATCTATAAAATTAAAAATCAACACACTTGACTTAAGTTTCACTGAATATATTAAAAACTCTACATATGTTTCGGGAGGTTAACCCATTATCAAGAGTATACAATATTACTTGAATATTGTATACTCTATGCATGTATACTCTAAACAGTAATATTGTACTCTTGATAATGGGTTATCCACCCGAAACATATGTAGATTTTTTGATATATTCAGTGAATCTTAAGTCAAGTGTGTTAATTTTTAATTTTATAGTCCGATTTTCAATTCACCTGACGTTTGATGCTAAAGGAAACCACAGAAAACTTTACCCATGTAAAGTTTGCATGTAGCTATCATAATGTACATTATGATAGCTACATGTAAATATTTTATTTCTGAGAAAAAATTTGTTGTAATGGTTCACTGAACGATTTGATGTTTCGCGATTTTTCGGCACTACAAGAATTTTCGGAATTTCGCGAACTTTCGGCACTATTCTATGTTAATTTCATTACAAATACATTTTGGTTAACAGATCATATATTTTTCATATATTCTGAATGAAATCTATGAGGATTACTTTTATTTTTAAATTTCACGAAACAATTGAACAAGTATATGAATAAAGTAAAGTTTCTGAAATTTCATCAGATTAGTAGCGGAATGTCTACTAATCCTCTAGGTATTCGAGGACGTCTTCTGGAGGTTCGAGCATTTTTCCAACTAGTCGTTCCGGAGGGAATGGGTATTTTTGTTTCGGCTTTTTTGCAGATATCGGCCGCCATCCACACCAAAGTGACGTCAGCGTCGCTTTGGCTTCCCGGTTTTGACCTTGGAAGATGCGTTGGGCATATCGAATCTGGAGTTTTTCCATGAAACATGAAACGCCAAAGCGAAACTAGGACCCCTAACTATATAAAATTTAGTGTGTAAATAGCTTTCGTAGGTTCGTAACTGTAACAAATGATATGTGTTTATGTCGAAAAATATATGGATTTACTTCATTTGAATATTTTCATTCGTCGTAAGTGATAATAATCATTTTAATCTCTTAATTATGTATAATTTATGTGTAAGCATCTATAAAATGGCGAATGAGCCAACTAGATCATATTCGAATATATCAGATATTGCATTTTAATTCCAAACAAAGAGTTTGTCCACCTCGTCAAGAAGTAAGATGTTGTCAATTACAATTTCAAGAAAACTTTACAATAGTAGGTACTCTATTTTGTTCAGTTTTCACCTTTTCTGCTATATTAACATATGAATATATTAAATAAAAAAAACTTGGCTTGGTTTCACAAATTTATAATGAATACTTGAAAATTTTTTCGGGGTGTTACCCTTTTTTGGGGTAACACCCGAAATATATTAAATAAAAACAAGTGTTTTTCATTTAATATATTGCACAATGTTTCACCAAGAGATCAGCGATCATTCGATCAACTTTATATCCACGTATAGCAGATGAGGGTAAACGTCGAATTTTGGAGTTTCTTTTTACATTTACTGTACATTTTCTAGACTTAATTCTAGTCTTATCTTCTAAATATTATGATTCACATGATAATTTATCCTCTGTAAAATCTTCTTCATTGAAATTAACGGCAATTAAAAGCAATTTAAAAATTCAATGGAGAGATCTTCTCTCCCCTTCAAACTAACCCTTTAGATCTATTTAAACGGAACTCGAAGCATTTGCATTTGAATTGTCGTGTTAAATTACCAAGTCCAGTTACATAGTCACGTGTTGAAGCAATGGTCATGCGATTTAAGCTTCTCAACATTAGTCGTTTGATGGTTTTTGTTTCGAGTGGCGTTTGAATCCTAATTTATTTTTTGCCATATATTTGTTTTGACGTGGTGGACGTTTGAATTACGGGTACATAGGGTTACACCCTTAATTGTTAGATCTGAAAATATACAATCCAATTCTTTAATATATTTATTTAAATAGCGTCTATTACGCTAGAATTTAGAAAAATGAATATGAAATTTGGAAATTCAAACAGGTTAGGTTCAGACGATATAGAATACCTTGAGAAAAACTGTCTGCATATTATACTACAGTATTATAAAGGAAGGTGTAGAATTAATACAATTACAAACTCAAGTGACGTACGCTTGAAAAATGTGAGTTAATTTTTTTTAATGAGGAAGTTTCGCTTTACTTGTACGAAAAGTATAAATTGTAAATTGTACGAAAAGTTTCTGTAGATCCGGTTGTACATACCTTCGTCTCTTAGGCATTACATTCTCAGCTTCAATATTGAAGTTGAAATATTATTCTCTCAGCTCCCTGCTGACCAACTTTTACCAAAAAAGCAGTAGAACATCTATATGGGTTTGATATTGAAGTATTGAAAGGGTTGAGAAGAAATTTTTTTGACCTCACTCAAGTTTCTTCCTCACACTTCTGTAAAAATATATATTACAAATGAGATATAAATATCATTTGCTAAACTTTTATATCTTTCAGTAGTTTTACAAGTATAAAACATTGAGAAAATTTTGAGAACGATACTGAATAGAAATTTAACAGATTTGTTTTTATATAAAATTATTGAAGACGTTCAGAAAAAATGAAGTTATAGTAGGAAATGAATTTTTTATTATTATTATTATTATTATTGTTCGAAAGATAATCCTCTGGCATTACATTTTAAATATGATTTTTGGCATAAAACCGCCATGGATAGCTCGGATGTAGTCCAATCTGGACGTCCAATTTTCGATGACTTTTTCCAACATTTGTGGCCGTATATCGGCAATAACCCGGCGAATATTGTCTTCCAAATGGTCAAGCAGTTATTCATCAAATGGTCGCATAGACCAATGACTTTACATAGCCCCACAGAAAGTAGTCTAGCGGTGTTAAATCACAAGATCTTGGGGGCCAATTCACAGGCCCAAAACGTGAAATTAGGCGGTCACCAAACGTGTCTTTCAATAAATCGACTGTGGCACGAGCTGTGTGACATGTTGCGCCGTCTTGTTGAAACCACCGCTCCAGGACATCATGGTTGCTCAATTCAGAACTGAAAAAGTTAGTAATCATGGCTCTATACCGATCACCATTGACTGTGACGTTCTGGTCATCATCGTTTTTGAAGAAGTACGGACCAATGATTCCATCAGCCCATAAAGCGCACCAAACAGTCAGTTTTTCTGGATGTAACGCTGTTTTGATATACACTTGAGGATTATCTTCACTCCAAATGCGGCAGTTTTGTTTGTTGACGTAGCCATTCAACCAGAAGTGCGCTTCATTTTGTCGACGATAAAATGGACGTAGTGCGCGATACGTAATCCGCACAGAACCATTGTTTTCGAAATAAAATTGCACTATTTGCAAGCGTTGTTCAGACGTGTGTCTATTCATGATGAATTGCCAAACCAAACTGAGAATAAATCATTTCTCAGTTGTTAAATGGGTCGCCATCTGCAACAGTAATGCCAACTTAAAGTTCTATACCTCTAAAAACAACATCCGTTATAATCAACCATTTTACATGAGAATAGAATAGAAAGAGAAATGAATAAGCTGAAAAAGTTTGTTATGTAATGTTGATGAGGAGATAATATTAATGAATCTTACATCAAAACTCGGTAATCTAGCGATTTTGTTTCCATAAAACGTGAAGCAAAATCACTTCAACAAAATTTTAAGCAATTGGTGGATTCTTATGAACAGATTTAATTAGTTTTTCTTTATTTGTTTTTTTTGAACAGATGTATTGTTCCAAAACTGTGAAACAGTGAATATTTGCCATTTTTTTTTAGGAAATTTGAAACAAAAGTTCTATCACTAGAGGATTGGAATAATATTTGTACTTTCGCTAATACTTTCTGTAAACGTGCTTATTACATTTATTATAAACTAATGAATGAATGAACCTTATTACTGTCATATATTCAGTTACTCACTGCAAAAAAACTGCAGTGTCATTCTCCATTTTTAGATCACACAAGGAAGTATTCACCATACCAGGTTGTGGTGTATATTGTGGTGGGTATTGTGATAGATTGTGGATTGAAATCACTGAGACATTGATTGATGTGTCAGTTCATAACAGAGCAGATTATCAGGGGACTTTCTCATGATGTATTTTTCAATACTCAAACATAGAGGGTAAATTTTCATTTGAACATTATTCGATACTTTTTTGTGGAATATATGACATATCATATAATAATGATCATCTTGTATAATTGCGATCAATTTGTATATATGAGCATTGCATTATATGAGGTGGATATGCATTAAACAAGTATCAACTCTCTTTTTCAATTATAGTGTAATAAAATAATAAATATAAGGAAAAATCAGGAAGTGATTAATGGCATTCAGGAATATATTATTATCAGCATTTTCAACCCAATGTGAAAATGCTGATAATAAATATATGCTAAAGACTTTTTATGATATGTGCAAAAAGTAACAAAAGTTTAGATAATAGTTTGGAAATAAGGAATGATGCACTAAATCGAAGAAACATAATAATAAACCTCTAAATACTAAAATAATACTTACCTAAACAAAAAGAGGACTCAAATTGTGAAATGAAAATTAACAACAAAGACATAGAAAAAATAAAATTAGTATCGTGTATTACAATACAAAGACTATAGAAAACTTAGGAGAAATTAGTAATTGATTGAAAATGGCAAGAAAGCTTGACTTTGCATTGAGAAGTAAATAAACATCAGATATAACAAAATTACCTGTGCATGAAACGATGGATAAACCAACTTATTGGTACTCATTGGATGCGAGATCTGGACCTTACCAAGCAATAAAAAATTAATTATAATGTTCTGGAATGAGGATCCTGTTAGAAAAACGAGACAAGATACCGAACGCTAAAATCAGAGAAGAACTAAAAGTAATACCACTCATAAAAGGCATAGAACGACAACAACTCATGGATGTGTTGTTGGACTGATGATTCATAATAATGACGAAACAATTGTATCCTATTATCACTCAACAAGATCGATGAATTTTCCGAAACACTCTTAATATTCACTCTCGAAATTGATGGGTTCGTTCTCGTTGACATTTGTGTAGACAGCTCCCTGAGAGTTTTATTTGAAATATTTCGATTAAGAGTCTCAGTATTTACTAGTATTGAATGATTTGCGAATCTTAAAGCTATATATATATATATATATATATATATATATATATATATATATATATATATATATATATATATATATATATATATATATATTGAAATTGATTTATTGCCTGTTTAAGATATTTTATTTTGAAAGTTTTTGAGTAAAATATAACAACTATTTCATAACAACGAAACGTCAACAAAAATAAACTTTTTCATATCAAAAAAGCCTGTTATTGCTGAAAACTTTCAAAATATATATATTTATATATTCATAAATAATGTCTTTTACTTGATTTACAGTTTTTAGTCAGAAATTTAGTATTTCTCTTTAAAATTTATTCAGGATAATCACTATAAAAACTTACTATAATAAAACGATAATTTTTATAGTTAAATAGTAGGTCAATAAAAACAAAATAATTTTCAGAGTTGAATGGAGGTCAACAGTAAATTAATGGATCAGGAAAATACCCAATATTC
This sequence comes from Henosepilachna vigintioctopunctata, assembly GCA_030704895.1. Lineage (NCBI taxonomy): Eukaryota > Metazoa > Arthropoda > Insecta > Coleoptera > Coccinellidae > Henosepilachna > Henosepilachna vigintioctopunctata. The sequence goes on along the minus strand of JARQZJ010000010.1, from coordinate 1,319,057 downwards.
CCAAAAAATCAAAATGTGATTATATATTCTTTATATTTTCAAATTCCTTTCTGAATATCTCTCCAAGAGTCTTATCCTCTTAGTTATGGATTTTCTCAAATATTATTCAGTGAAAAAATATATTTTGTAACCAAGAAGATTTTGATATAAAAAAATTTTGTTCTCAAATATTACGAACACCTTAATGAAAATTCACAGTATATCCTAAAGTTTATATTTACAAATACCTAACTCAATAGAACATATTTTTACTTTCTGTGTCGACATCTAAGAGCGATATATTATACCGATGTTCAATTGTTGGCCTCCAGAGCCCACTTTGGTGAGAAAGCAGCTTAACACCCGTCAACTGAGAGGGTGCATATAATGATTGAACGTCATTCTCGATATGGACTGATAGTTTCTGGCAGTTGCCTCTTTGTGTGTAATTGGTGTTAGTAGATTGAACGGGTGGGATATCGTAGCAAATATTTTGCGGTACATTTTATAAAAAATGGTCTTTTGTGACAGTTCCTCCCTCGTTTTTTCGGGCAATTGGCGACAATTATGCTATATTGTTATGATTGCATTTCAATGCTAATAACTTGTATATTTTCTTTTTATATTCTGAGTTTTGCAGTTGTAAAAAATTTGTTTTTGTTATTATTAATTTAGTCAACACCAGATATTACCAGATATACAAGAAATTTTGTCAATACATCGATATTTGATTATATTTCATTATTGTTTCTTTTTTCTTCAAATGCATCTATGTATGTATTTTGTCAGCTAAATTATTGGAATATTTGAGTATTATTATTTACTTAAGTATGACATTCAATTTATATTGATCATTTGTGTCATCATTTGTACCATTTACATTTATATTTGATTAATGAAACCTTTTAACATTTGTGTATATATTGTAAATGAATGAATAAATAAATAAATGAATTATTTTATTATTATCAACAATTTATATCCCCTCTTGACACATAGTGTAATGTCGCCCAGAATTTCTTACACATTAATGTATTAATTACAAGATAATGATAGAGAAAATGTGAACAATCCAAGTAATAAAATGAAAACGTTATTTTAATATTTTCCAAACGGATTTTGCTTGGTCTTTCACTTCAATTATTTTTGTGTCACATTTTTGCAACTCCCTATTAATACATGGTTTGAATGGTTATTGACAGGTACTACGTATTTTTCAATCTACGTAGGTACTACATTTTTTCAATTTTCAATTCAGTTCGCGCAAAAACTGTTCATAGAACTATTTCACCCAATAGTATTCTCATATTATATCATAGGTTCAGTATTATTTTAACTGAAAGGCATATGGACATTTTACTGTATAGTCGGCCTAGTGAAATTTAAAGAGAATAAAGAGATAAAATATGGTACCATGTAATTATAAACTCACTTTGTTATTCTAATGAAAATGTTGTGTGTTCTCATCGTAATGTGTTCAGATTTTGAAATATTCATGCTCTTTTTCATTGATTTGAATATATTTCCAATCACAATTTTTACAATTCATCTATTAATTTTATTAAAATTCAGCTTTCCAATTAATTTTTCCTTTAATATTTTTCTTCTGCCATATGTATGAATATCTTCATCGGATTAATGAAAATATATTATGCTTTCGCATGAGAATAATCCCATTGTTCCCTGAAGTATCCCACAATTGTCGGACATATGCTGCATTCTAAAGCTTGTTAGGGTCATTGTTGCGGTCAATTGGCCTATTCGAGATTCATCTTTTGTTGGCTTTTCCGAGATTTACCATATTTTGTAATTTGGGTCCATATACTAACGATATATCTTGCAATTTGAATGATTATTGACAGCTAACGTACGCCGATAGACTCCGGTACAAAAGGTGAACGAATAAACAAAAAAATCATATGAGGGATGGTTCTATATACGTGCGACCATAAGAGAATTTTATGTGATGTTTGACTGTTAAAAAGGCCTGTGTTTGATATTGATCGAAACATGTTTCACCCATAAACATGGTACAAAATTGTAATATGTTTATATAAATTCGTATTACTTTTTTCACAAAACAAGCAATCAATTCGAAAAGATATTGTTGGAAGGTATAACTATTTATATTAAAACAAACAAATTTCATATAACATCTCCTATAGTTAATTTTTCATAGGAATGCTACCTACCTGTTTTGATATATATATGTATATATATATATATATATATATATATATAATTTCAATCATTTACCATCGTATTTGAAAGTACTGAAATTTTTTTGTTTAAGAGGAGAGTTAAATCTCTGCTCTTAACAAAGGCATACTACAGTGTGGCAGAGTACTTCGATGATTCGGATGTAGGCAATAATGTATGAATCAAGTTTTTGTATCATATGTTTGTATATTTTTTTAACACAAATGGTCTTCTTTGAAATTGTCTCAAATGCTTGAAAATCTCTGACGAAATTTTTTTTTCTTTTCTTTTCAATCTAAGTAGTATATTATTGTAAATATGAATTTAACCAAGATTTTTGTTTGAAACAATATTTTTGCTCGAGGGCTGAATGGAAGATCAGACTCCAAACTGAATTCGGACCTTTTGAGAGCATTTTTCTTAGTTGTAATTATTGTATCAATTGAAATGAATGTAATTTTACTATGTAAGGAATGTTTCTCAATAAATATATCATATTTATATCATTATTATTATTATTATAATTATTATTATTATTATTATAAGTATTATTATTATTATTATTATTATCATTATTATTATTATTATTATTATTATTATTATTATTATTATTATTATTATTATTATTATATCAAATATATGTCATTCTTGAGTTGATTTTCAATCATTCATCTCAAATATTTTTATTTCTACTTTAAAGGTATTCCAATTACTTAATTACTTTTTCGGAATAATATCCATAAATTTTATTGAATTAATTTTTCTCTCAGAATTCAGAAGTTGTTCATTCAAATGAAAGTTGGAAGATTTAGAATTTGTGCAAAGGTAGAATAATTATATGTTGGTAGATCACGGTAGATTATTAAATGATATTATATATTTTTCTTTTATGCAACTATATTAAAATATGTAGTAAATTAACGTAAAACGCTCATGAAATTACTTGTTGTAAATTACGATTGAAAAACAATTTATTAAGAAACAACGAGAACAAATATTAATAGAAAATGTAGATATCATCCTTGGAACTTTTCAATAGCAGAACTAATACATAAATAATGATTATTGTACCTAGATTATGACATTAATTCACCTACCGGAGTTACTACCTACATTCTGGATACACAGTATAAGGGACATTATAAATATCTCCTATGAATGAAAGTTAGAAGAAATAGTCCACATAATTATGCAGCAATACTTGAAAGTATGTTTGATACTGAAAACTTATTTTTAGTATCAATTTAGGAAGGTTGATTTGAAACTGTTGCTTTTGTTCCAAATCCGACATTTGAAATCTACATTCATAATGTGAAACTTATTGATCCTTTAATTTCATACATAAACTTAAACACAAGACTCAGTCATTCTTAATAATAATAATACAATTATTCCCAACAGATATACGAGTACATCTAATTACAGGGAAAAAATAACAAATTGTACACAAATAATAATAATCAACAAAAAATAAAAAAAAACAAAAAACATAGAGTATAAGCAAATATACACAACAAAAATTAAATGGAAATTAATTGTAATAGTAATAAACAATAACTGAATGGAACAAATTTAAAATAAAATATTATCTGTTACAAAGTCACACGTAGTAAAAAAAACATAATGAAATATAATATATTCAATAGTAATATAAAGTATACAAATGAAACAAACTAAACTTGAAATATTATAGATAAAATGTCACGTGTGAAAAAAAGAAGTTGGTGGGAACAAGAAGTTGGTGAACAATAGAATTCCACTGGGTGAAATGTCAAAATCACTGATAGCCGATCAATATAGATATATATATATATATTTTTTTTTTTTTGAAGAAGGGAAAAATGCATTTACGCACTTTGTGTGGGACTCACGGTTGATCAGAATACCCACTAAAAAACTCTCCGAATGATCACATTAAGGGGGGATCAAGGTGTTAGTGCTCCCCATTTTTCTTTGGGAAGGAACCAGGTCTGTATATCCATTTCTTCTTACCAGTAAGTTCCCCTCCCTTTCCTAAGCTCTCACTCCGCATTGTTCCCCTCGCGCTGTTGACGCATCCTGTCCAACCCTTCCTTCATTTTCGTTACCTCTACTACATACTCGAAACCAGCTCTCCACTTCTCCCTGTTTTTCATCATTTCACCCATCAAGCTGTCCGCATTAACCACCCTACCTAGTTTTCCCCAAGCAATTACTCCACCTCCTGCATGCAAAAATAGTGTGTTTCGGACTATCCGGGACATCACATTCTCCACAAAGATCTGTTCTCGTGGACCATGTCCCGTTAGAAACTCCGTGAAGTAATAATTTTCAGTGCGGAATTTGCAATCCACCCATTTCTCAATATCCGGAATTAGCCTCTTGGTCCAATGCGCCTTGTCCTCCACCCTATTCAAGCGGTTTCGCCAATTCCTGATGGTGCTTTTACGAGCCATCCTCCTCAATCCTGGTAATCTGCCATTTCCGACCGTATAAACAAACTCATCTCCTCGATCTGCAGGTCCATCGGTGTTGTGGCCGCGATAACTTGTACCGCCTCTGCCGAAACAGTGCGATACCCACATATTACTCGCGGTAGGATGTTTCTCTGCATGGAGATGAGCTTCTGTTTATATTTTTTCACATTTACCGCTCCTTTCCAAACTGGTCCGTGTAGAAGGCAAAAAAACGATGGTGATTATGTGAATCTGTTGTGGGTGGAAAGTCAAACTCACTGATAGCCGATCAAAATAGATATTACATTGTCCGCAACACCTATCATAAACATAACATATACAGTTGATAGTAGAACGCATTATTTGATCTGCAGTAATTGACATAAAATGTATGATTCTGCCTCAGACCAGGACTTAGTACGCGAGAAGAAATTTTGCTGAGAAGAAATGGCTGGTCGATCGAACTGTGCAAAATTTTGAAGAGAAACGTTAGACCAAACCGTTCACGTCTCAACTACACTAATTCAATTCCCAAAATATCGGTTAGAATGGTCGAAGCCTTTCGATGGATATTGCCCATAACATCTGAAGTACATATGCTTCAGGAATTTCCTCTGATTTGCCTTCAAGTCGAGAATATAATTATTGTACAATGGAGACCAAATTATGGACTCATGTTTTCAGTGAATAAAGGAATAGTACAGTGTTTTCACCGTGCAAAGATTGAAAAAGCTGCTCCAATTCTAACCAAAAACCCAGCATTCTAGAAGCAGAAGCCGTGATACAAATTATGTGTTCAGAGGACAGCTTATAATTATAAATTTTAAATTAATTTATGAATTTATAATTCCAAAATTATAAATTCAAATGGAAATATTACCGGATATACCACATAAGTGAGCAACTGATGACGCGTTTTTTCAGGTATTTGACTTATATCCGAACGGACTTCATGTTCGACCCTCATAAGTCCTTCGGCATGAACTTCATGAGTTGGAAGATTCGATCTTCGGGATTTTGAACAGAAAATACGAATAAAATTGACTTTTTCGACATTTGGTGGAAAAGTTATCGATTACCTTTACAACTTTGTGCAACTGAAAATTGGACGCACCTTTCTGATGACGAATAAATCCGAAAGACGAGACATGGTTTCATAACTTTGGTTGTAAGGGAATCTTTCAATTGTAAGAAAATGCGTAAGTCGTGTGTGAAACTTAGTAATTCTCCTGAGTTGGTGGGCTGTTCAAATTAAAATCTCCTTCTCAGACGTTTTCTTCTTTTTGCCAGACCATTCTTCAGTCTTTGCGGAGATGAGTGAAGTGAAGTGTTTCTAACACAGACATGAGTTGTACCAATGTCTTGGAAAAATGTTACACCGTAGCGCAGGTCATGGAATTCACTGGGAATGTCTCATGATGTGTAAGAAGAAACATCTGAATCAGAAAGTTGATCATCGCCTACCATACCAGAAGTTTCTACAAAGCATTCTGTTAAGTTTGTCACTTTAGGACTAGTATATTATGTACTCTTCAAAATGCGGAAATTAATTTCAGAGGTAGGAAAGTGAATTTTGTTTTTATTACTATTGTCATAGATTTCGTGATTCATTCACTGAATAAAACTTTTGAATGTAGAATCGTGAAGAGTATATAATTAACATATTGTGATCCATAATATTTCCTCGCCCATTCCCCGCAGTAACTAGATACCATTCTAATTATTACCATTCAGCTCGAGGTTTGCGGCATGTTATAATTTACCTTTCACGTAATTTTTCAGATAATAAATTTCACGTTATTGAATTTAAAGATGGACGCCTTCTTGAGAACGTAATTTATTTGACAGGTACATATTCGATAAGTTCTTGTACTGTGATAATAAATAATTGTATTGGAATTGTTGTCAGACCGACGTTAACAAATAAAACGTCAACTTTTTACCGATTGGCATTCAGAATTTGAAATGTATCGGATGGTTAATGAGTGACCTTTGTGGTACTTGACGTGTGGGAAGCAATTGAACATATTGGCTCAACAATGAACAGGGTTTTGATGGTTTCTTCTTCTTTCTGAATTCATTTTTGAATGCTTTGAAATCTATTATTAATGGATTTCTATCCAAATTAACTTACACACGCATTTTCTTTGATTTTGTTACTTTTTACGTGAAAAATTGCTTCACTTGGAGGGATTGAAAAATATTGGGCAGGTTTCATTACGAGTTCTATATTTATATATAACTTTCATATCAAATAACATGGCGAAATGTAATTTTTAATGAAAAAGCCTACTTCATGTGAGTGAATATTCTCATATTGATTAAATGATTATGTGCTAAAATCTATACCAAAATCATTGAAAATGAATACTTTGAAAGAAATCCATATGGCAAATTAGAAAACTATTGTAAGAAATCTGAAAAACACAGGTAATTGTGAAGATCATATAACTGTTAATATATTGAAGAATGCTTTTGACATTTGTGGAAAAAGATTTTCAGATTAGATTAACACATCACTGACTCATGGCGTTTTTCCAAATGAATGGAAATGTACATTGATAATACCAATAATGTGTAACAGTATCAAATTGGAAGAATTTCGACCTATAAATCTAATTCCACCATATGAAAAAATTCCAGAACTAGTTTTTAAAAATCAGTTTCTAGAATTTTTCAAATATTTGTAATATGTAAGTCAGAAAATTTCCAATTATTTCTGATTTTCGGTTAGGTTTCGAGATAAATTACTTCTATGAAACAGCACTGTCAAGCATATGTGAGGAATGGTATAGATAGACTAGAGCTATGGATGAACGAGAGGTAGTGATTGTAGTATAACGCAAAAGAGCGTTTGAAACTTTATGTAGATCATTGCTGTTGAAAAAACTGAACAAAATTGGTTTTGAAGGTTTAGTTAACAAATGGTCCAATTTTCGTTTACATTCACGATCTCAAAAAGTTAAGTGCAATGGTGTGCTTTCGGAGAGCACTGGAGTTGATTTTGGCGTAACTCAGGGTACTGTCTCAAGTCCACTGCTATTTTCCTTATACATTAATGATATTGTTTTTTATGTGAAAAATATCCTATACGAGTATTAGCAGATGATACAATGTTTTATATTAGTGATAAAAATATACAGACTATGACAGAACGTATTAATAGAGACTTAGCAACAATAAATGAATGGCTAAGCGATTACAGTTTATCTCTGAATGTGAAAAGTCTAAATTCATTTTATAATAATATTCTGAAGCTAAATAGTAACGAAAATATAACTATTGAAATTGAAAACCAGAACATTTAAAGTGCAAAAGTTGTTAACTTTTATGATCACGTGAACTTCATATCGTCTAAAGTCAAACAAGAAACATAAAAACAAGAAAATAAAATTTCTGATAAGAAATGGAAAAAATCTGACGACATATGTGAAGATATTACTCTTTAAGTCAATAATAACGACACACTTTGATATTGTACCACTCTCTTATTCGGATGGAGCAAAGAAAAAACGGATTACAAGGACTGATCATTTATCTGGAAAGTTAGTTAGTTGTAAATGAATAAATAAATGAATGAATTAATAAATGAAACCAAATATATATTCATAAATATTTACATTTTTTTGTGAGAGATTTTTCATCATGTCGGTCTATATTTTAACAGAAAATTGATTTTCTTAGCAAATAACAGACTATAAAAATAGTAAAATTTTTTTCATGTGTACGTTTTGCAACAAAATTTGGTGTCATCAATATATTAAAATAAATACTGTATTATTTTATTATTCATATGTTTTCAATCCATTCACAGTTCAATTTTAAGTCAGTTATTATTTTATTCATTGAAGTGATAATTTATAACAAGTACCAATCACATGAGTTGATGGTTTGAATAATTGGTTGTATTTTTCAAACAGAAGAGTGGAAAATATAACTTCACTGATGTAGTTTCGCCGCTCACGAGTTTGTTTTATTTTTATGACATTGACATATGCTTGCGGACAGCTAGTGATGGATTTTAACCTCCATCGAACAGAAGTGAGGGTTGATGAAATAATCACCCAACATCAAAACTAGAATCCCAATTTGGTCAGATAATTTTAATTTCAAGCTGACCGTCGTGAAATGCCAAAATTAATCTTCGTATGGAGTAATAGCCGTCTTTAATAATGAGAAAAAAATTATGTACTCCAATCGTATAATGAGACACCTAGAGAGGCTTATACGAAGGGAAATTACTGGTTAGCGACCTGGTGCAATGATGCTATTAATTGAGCTTCAAGTAGGTGCTTTATGAGCCGCCGTTACGGAGGTTGTACGTGTATGATCACCTCATTTGACGGCCACCTTTGACCCCGCAACACCGTAATTCAAAAGTCGCATCGTCTGGTTGCAAGGCCATGGGGCGGATCTAATTTAAAATAAAGGAATTTAAAATTGCATTCTCATATTAATTTTCTCAGTAAATTTTATACATTGAAAAAATTGTAATGATACATGAAGTAATTTTATCACTGCGTATTTGCGGGGATTATAAAGATGAAACAAAGCTGAATCATTTCTTTTGCAATTTTACGAAAAACTCAGTTGCAAGTTCCTATAAAAAGGAGTTCAGCATAATTCTAGATAAATTTAGAAAAATTCTAAAACAATTTTTTCTATGGTGGCTAAATCATTTGATAGAATTTTATAATAATATTAATTTATCTCATAATATTAAGAGCAAGTAGACTCTTAGTTATTTTTTCCAGAACATTCGAAATATTTATGTTATAATTAATGTTGTAATTATAAAAAGTAATTATACAAGGAAACAAAAGAGTCTTCGATACTATTGAATAACGTAACATTTAAGATATTTCGCGAAATTGCAACAGTAAGTGATTGCCATATTCTTCAAGACTATATCTCAAATTTTAATCTGTGGTGTGATAGAAATCTACTGACACTGAATATTTCTAATTGCAACATAATGTCTTTTTCTCGTTAAAAAAGTATAGTTCATTTCGATTACAATGTGAATAGAAATAAAATCAACATATGTAGCGAATTCAGAGATTTAGGAGTAAGTTTCTACACAAAATTAACTTTGGCTACTCACATTAATGATATTGTTTCAAGTTGTTATAGAACATTAGGTTTTTAAATAGGAAATTCTAAATGGCTCTCTCAATCTAAATCAACTATGCTCCTATACAATATCTTAATACGTTCAAAACTAGAATATGCTAGTGTTACTTTGGAATCCAGGATACGTGTGTAATATAAGGAATTTTGAATTCGTGCAAAGATGATTTTTGAAATATTTATGGTTTTGCTCCGACGGTGTATATCCAGAACGAGGTATAAATCATGAGTTACTTACTACAAGATTTGATGTTCCATCACTTGAAACACGTTTGAAATATTTGGGAATAATGTCCCTGTACAAGCTGATAAGGTTTTTTGTTGATTGATCTTTTCTTCTTTTCCTCGTAAATTTCTGTGTTTCGAGATTAAGTTGAAGAAATATGAACAGTTCTTATCCATCCCTGGCTCGTACTAATGTTCTGGCTTATTCACAACTTCATTTAATTTGTGGTGACTTTGTGCCTTTTCATGATGTCATCGACATATTTGCATGCTTGCCTAGTCATATCAGATCTGCTCTGGCCTGACTGTTTTTTAGATACTAGTTTCTTCTGTATCTTGTGGGTGAGCGTTATTGTTAGCTTTAACACAGATTTATCATTCATATTCATTGTTTATACATTATTGGTATTATTTCTACTTTTATTCTAAATAAGTTGTAAACTATATTGTATCTTTCCCACTCAGTAATTGGCCTACGCTGTTGAGTGGTGTATTTGTAAATAAATAAATAAAAAACATCTTCACGAAATTTCATAACTATATAATCATCTAGTCGCTTTGCACTATCAAATAAATTTGTTGAACTATTTTTAACCTACATCGTCAAGACAATTACTTGTTCTGTACAATGGATTCAAATCACCGGAATTTATAGCGAAATCGGGAGTTCCGCAGCTTTCTGTTTTAGGTCCGCTTTCTTCCATTATTTCCGTGAACGACATTTGCTGAAATATGGAGTGTATAGTTACCTAAGTTGAACTTACAGTGTTTGACGAAACGTGTGTAATCAGTACCTACCCAAATTTTGTGCACGTATTCTATAGATCTATAATATTGATAGAAATAAAGGGTTCGAATAATCGCATTGGCTTCTCAATTGAAGGCATCTGGTTGAACGTTACGTAAAAATGCTGGAGATGTATAACTGAAGCTGGCTGCAGATGATGATGTAGAAAAACATATGCCTCATCCCTGTCGTTCTGATATCACTCCCCTTTCAGATTCCGCAGAACAGCTTATTATGCGGACGTTTGTCCAACATAAAGAAGTGAACATCGACCTAACATGCAATCAATTCATGACAACAAAACCACCCTCGCTTACACCAGTCAAAATAACAACGAATTCCGATTTCTAAACGAGAAAATAATAGACTGAAATCACATTCCAAAGTGGTTGGTACTCATATAATAGTTTATACATATACTTAAATACGGTTACGGGTATCGCCTCTTCTTTGAATCTGATCTTCAACAAAGTGTGTTTACGTGGTATAAAAGCAAATTCGCCCCTAAAATAGGGTGCAACAATATTTCTAGCCAACACAATAGTTGGTGATTGGATTATATTTTTGTATGCGACAGCTGAAAACTCAACAGTAGTAAATATTAATTTAATTTTGTTGATCTTATTTTATTATTACACACATATAATAATAATATTTTTTTATTCATCCAGTAAGACAATTACAAATGTGTTGGACAAGTCAATGTTTAACCTTTTTGTTCTAATGTTAACTACTGTTTTAATTACAAATATGTATGCCTGTATACAACAAAAAAGAGATAATAAAAGGTCCAATCTCTCTTAATCTACACTAATCTTAATACTAGTATTCAAATAATCACCCACACTGTGAAAGGCCTGTAGTAATACAAAATTTTTAATATATTTCTTGGATGAATCTAATTTGAGCGACCTTACTGTTTGGGTAAGGTGATTAAACACTGTAATGGCCTGAAATGATGGTGAATCTTTTGAATTATTCTGATGGAATAATCTTTGCTTTGGTATGCATAAAATTGTGTTGTTGTGATAGTTTAACGAATTTGTGTTCGTTTTCTTTCACGTATATTAAAAATTTGTAAATATAAATACAGGAAACGGTTAGTATTCGCTTACATACAATTAGAGGTTTGTAAGAATCTGTCGGCTTGAGGTTGTAAATCAATGTTTGAAAAAAAAAAACGAAGGAAGAAACGAAGAAACGTTTTCGAGTTGAAAATACTGTATTTACGTCAAGAAAGTTACCCCATATAAGAATATTATAACCAATATGACTTTAGGATAAGCTATAGTATGTGTTCATAACAGCATGAATAGGCAACGAATCTGTAATTATGTATATGGCGTAAAGAACTGATTCAGCTCATAAATGATCGCAACAAATCAATATGCCTGATGCATCTTAACTCACTATCAATTTGAATACTCATGAATTTGATACCTCGGAAGACTTTCATCTATGGCTCTTGCACTGAAATGAATGCAATCTGCGTTTCCTGCATGCAAAATGAGAGCATTTCTACGGCACCACTCGGTGAAACATAACATTAATTCAGAAAATTTATCCGAAAGGTCCCTGGGTGTTCTGGAAATTTGCCCTAGAGGTGTGGACTACAAGATCGTGATTCTGCCTGCAGCAATGCACTGCTGCAGAAAATTGAACGGCCCAAGTACAGAGTCCTGGGGGACTCCCAAACCAATCTCTGGACTAGAGTTTATCCCTTATAAACTCTAGAAGTAAATTCAATACAAAATTTTAAAAACCTATCCGTACTTGTGTCCTTTTTCCGGAGCTCTTCAGTAGTGTCGGTCCACCTACTAAATCACCGAGTTTCTACCTGAGTAGCCTATGCCATTCGAAGACCCGACATGATTATAAAAAACAAATACAGCTCGATTTAGTGTTGAATTTTCAACGTTTTTTATAATATCATTCACCTCTGTCAAGAAAGTTGCATTTGAAAGGAGCTTAACAGAAAAATATGTTCATTTTTCTCAAGCACATTTAGTACCAATGAAAATACGGCAAATAAATTGAAGAATGTTGATAATTCATTTTTTTAAATATATATCTTACAATATTTCTTGAAGAAGTTTTTATATTTTCTTAATAACAAACAATAAAAAAGTGAATTCGATAAATTTCAAAATTTGAAATCTGGAAATAATTCCACAATTATTATTTGAAATTTCAAATATCTTCATTTGAAATAAAGTTATTAGTAGGTACACTCTGTAATACAAATTAATATAATATGTCGGAACTAATTGTATCACAAAAATTGTTCTTCTCACGTTGAGGAATTTCCATTCATAATTAAAACTGAGAAATGAGAAAATCATCACCTCATTTTGTTTCGAAACATTTTTAGTTCATCATATGTGTATGCAATAAAAAAATTAAATTAGGCGAGAATTAAAAATTCAATTGAGAATGATTTCCCCTAGGGAACAGTGGCCGCGTGAACATATTCATTAAATAATTTAACTCAGTCTCATCTTCTCTGAAATGCTTAATTGCAACACATGACCACGTGTGTGCTGTTATGCGAGGGTTGCACTAGAACCCTCCTGAGTGTGACTCATTCAATTAAACTTAACTGGATCTCTTGGCCTCTGATTGGGGAAAATTATAGTATTAGAATGCGTTTTCAAACTGCACCATATTGTGAAAACACAACACTCACAACGAAATGAGGCGTAAATTATACTGGTATATATATATATATATATATATATATATATATATATATATATATATATATATATATATTTTCATATCATATATATATATATATATAGAATGTGTATATATAATTCATAATATATCGGTCAAACCGATAAAAGTATAACTTAATTTCGATAATATTCTGAAAAATTATTCAAAAGAACATTATAGCAGAACTGTTTTGAGAAATGACAACGAGCGTTTCTGCAACCTCAACCTAGATGGCGCATTACTTCATCAAATTTGATGAAATTGTTTTGAAAACTAGAGTTATAAAATGTAGTATCTGAATTGATAAGAACGTGTGAAACTTTCAATGTTGTATGCATTAATGTGCTTTTTATTGATTCCTAAGGTTTGAGATGAACATTAATCTAGGCGTTATATATGTATACGTCTTATATTTCTGTCTTGCAATCAATAGGAGAGTATGTGAGGATTGAACTCGTTGTCTTCCATTTGTTGAACGTGGCGTTACTGATGAGTACCAACCTTGTAGTACGAAACAGTGACTGTCTTACGCTTGCAATAAATGTAGGCATCGATTTCAATTTTCTCTACATTTATCCGTAGAAAAATAATGGAGACATCGCATTGTTCATGTCTCACATAGCCAGCTCTGCTATAATGTTCTTTTCAATAATTTGTCAAAATATTTTCAGAAGAAAGTTATAGTTTATTTGGATATCGAATAACCACAAGTGCGATAATAGAGCACGAGAACTACATTTCTTTTTTTTTGTAGTAAATTTCTCTTATATATATATATATATATATATATATATATATATATATATATATAAAAAAAAATAAACGTTTTTCGAGAAAACAACTTATTCGTGTAAAATGTTCTAGAGTTTCATTGAATATTGATTTAGATTCCAATTTTATTGCCATTGTGAATTCCTCATTCGTCAAGAAAAATAATCTGAAACAATAAACATTATTTTGTAAATATATTGATACGAATGAAATGAAAAAACAGAAATGTTTATTCTGTTCCGTTTGTTTACATATTTTGACAAGGTTGAGGAATTGAAAATGAAAATGTAAATTATGCGATTGGCCGTTATTATAACTGCAATAATGAATTTTCATCAAGCAGAAGCTATATCCATAAAAAATTAGTCCACGATTAATTTATATATAAGAATTATAAATATTATTGAAATAAGACAGATAAATGTTTATTTCTGCCTCACACAGGAAAAGTAACTCACACGTGGAGTTCTGCAGGATAGTATACTAGGTCACAACTTTTTCACCAATTCGAAGCTGCAGCTATTATCGTTATGCAGATGACTTACAACTTTATAACTGCTGCGGAACCAATACTGTCGCCAAAACAATCTCAGAGATAAACGAAGGCTTAAGAACACATTTTTCAAATGGTCCAGGAAAAATGGCCTTTCATAAATTCCAGTATATCCACAATATTCTTCAAATCAAAATGCTACTGTTCGTGAATATCAGATCAAAATGAATGATGATGTCTGGAGTACGTGAATAACTCTAAAAATCTTGGGGTGATCATAAATAGACAATTCAATTTTTGACAATGGAGAGGTAAATAAGATTGTTCAGAGTTGTTACTTCAAACTGAAAGGTTCATGTAGAAATCCATTTTCTATCTAATGTCAAATTAGCTCACACCTTTTTTTACCCACACATCGACTACTTTAGCTTTCTTCTTTGCTTTTGTATATCTATGTCTATAGATTTTAATTTTGTTGTATAATCTAATCTATAGAACTGTAGAAGAACATTTGGGCGAATCTTTTTCTTTTTGTATTTACATGTTTCAACTTGAATGTTTCTTGACTGCAGCAATAATGTCTGCAAGGTTGTTATCAAAAATTAGTATGAAAACATACGAGAAAAACTCGTAGCATGTTATAAAATAAATTACAGAGAGAATTCAACTTATTTGCCATCAATTTGAGAATATAAGCAAGTATGCCATGTTATTATGAAACCGCCTGTATATCTAATAGTATGAACTGTGCAGTAAATGTTGTCTTTTTGTTATTTCTAAACGCATTTGACAGGCTAACAATGACTTAGTTTAGTATAAATGAAAATAATGAAGCAGATAACCGCTTAAAAGAGGGGACGATTAATTTACAAAGAAATACGTGTGCGTTGGAATAATTAAACAGAGAATAAAGGAAGATATTTGATACTTTAGATTGGCTAACGTTCCATGGGGAGTATACGAGGTGAAAACAGTTAAGTTGTGATATGGAGAGCCCATCTCACATTTGAAGGCTACCTCCCATTACAATTTTTTCATAGGGAAATATTTATAGAAAATTTATTTTGCAGGTCGATTATTGTGTAAGAAATATATGAATCTTTTTATTCAATGTGTTATGAACAGTTATGAATAAATTGGGTAGTAATCTTCTCGAGTTTCTTTTTAATTCAGTGTAAATCAGCATATTTTATCCTCAAACTACTTCGAAAATCTTAGACAAAACAATTACACCGTTGCCTTTCACCGGGGCTTGAACCCGAGTTCTACCCACACCATAGTCAGGTGCTTAGTTCTCCCAAGTAAGACACATTGTTTCAACAATGGTAATTATTGAAAATTCTGAAAGTATTCGTGAAAATTCTTGTAAATACAATTTATTATATCATATATTGGTGAAGAATAATGAACGTTGATATTAGTAATCTCGTAAGGAAACATCAACAAAGAATTATGTGACAGACGACAAGTAGTTATTTCATTGCCATTTATTGATAAGGAGAAAAGAATTATATACCTCTATGTTAATTTTTTCAAAAATTCGGTCTTTTAGTTTGCAAGATCAACTCGAATCCATTAAATGACCATGAAATCCATTTTTTCCTAATGCTGTCAGAAAATTTGTGATGAAATTTGTTATTGAGAGGTTAAATGACGTAATTTAAATTCGAGCCAGAATTGGGTTTTTTTTTGTTTCCTTGAAGCCAATTTGTATTTATTCAATATAATTATTTATTTTATAGCGTTTGTGACTGTAAATTTGTTCAGTTTACTGATGAATAGGCCACAGACAGTCGGATTGTGCTATTTAGATGCCTGAGGTTTTTAGACAATGGGGTACCTACTGTAAATTTTGTAAGAAATCAGTTTTGAGTTGAATGTTGGTATTTTTTTTTTAATTAAATATTATTTTGTGCCTCTTGTACTTTTGTTGAAATAGATTTTTTGAATTATGTTGACTGATTTGAAGAATTACTATAATGTTTCGAGGATATACTTAATTTTATAAATAATCGATTAAAATTAACACACTTGACTTAAATTTCTTGACATTATCAAGAGTAACAATGTTACTGTTTCAGTAACATTGTGTCTTTAACTGTAGATTGTAACATTGTATATTTTTGTAGAACATGTAATTTTTAATATATTCAGTGAAACTTGAGTCAAGTGTGTTAATTTTAATTTATTTTTTTTAACATAATATTTCACTAAGAGATAAGCCATTAAGTGTCATTTACTTAATTTTATTCTCTTTCTCAAATTAACTTAGCTATACACACACACACACACACATATATATATATATATATATATATATATATATATATATATATATATATATATATATATATATATATAATTTGAAAAGGATTATACAGGTATTAAGATAAAAGATAAGAAACTTGCGGTATGAACCTAAAATTTTTTGTGACAGTCGTTTATATATGTTTCAAGCTTATTGGCTATCGTCAGAACGGCGTAGTTCAAGTTTTAGATGTTCAAACTTGGATGTTAATTAAAACGAAAAAAATCACAAAACACAACACAAAATTCTATGTGAGGAATCGACTTCTTTTTGGCTTGGGATTGAATATCTGCTGGAGTTCATTCTATGTTTTCTTACAACACATAACTATGTTGTGAACATTAAAACTATATTTTAATTAACATCCAAGTTTGAACATCTAAAACTTGAAGTACGCCGTTCTGACGATAGCCAATAAGCTTGAAACATATATAAACGGCTGTCACAAAAATTTCAGGTTCATACCGTAAGTTTCTTATCTTATATATATATATATATATATATATATATATATATATATATATATATATATATATATGCCATGAACAATACTTGAAGGGGAGTTTAGATAAACTGAATAGAATATTAATTGAAAACTCATATCCTACGTCCATGATTAAAAAATTGCTATTTTCTTCAACTAACAATGAAAGTATTTTACCGCCCCCGGAACTGATTACCGAACCTGACAATTCAACTCAAGAACAGAGATGTTTTTATGGATCCTTACCTTATATACAAAAAATAACACCACAGCTGAAAAGTATATTCAAAGAATTTAATGTAAAAATATCATCGTATAATCCAAAGACAGTTGCATCGTTATATTCCCGACTGAAGGATGAGGTCCCTATAAAATTACAAAGTGATGTTTACCAAATGAAGTGCAAGGACTGTGGAGAAAAATACATAGGTCATACTTCACAATGGCTAAAAAGCAGATTAGCCATACATAAAAGTGACATTACTAAATATTAAGAAAGATGTGCACTTGCAGAACATGCACATAAAAAAACCATAGAATAGATTTCGATGAGGTAGAGATATTGAAAAAAGAACCAAATTATCACAAAAGAACCATGCACGAAATGATACAAATAAAAAAATGCGAAGCCACAATCAATAAAAAAACTGATATAAACAAACTAAGCAATATATACTCATACCTTCTTAATAAAATTTAATAATAATAATAATAATATTGATGGCAGTTGGATGATTCGAGATATAATTGAGGCTGATTCTATGACAAACAACAAACAAACTAAATTGACGAATGACATGTGTCTAATATATGTTATATTGATACTTCATACTTAACTGGATACAGTGTTGAGGAAATTCTAAAGAATTGACTATTTAAAGATTTCATTTACATAATTTACTTACTTCTTGTACTTGTTATCATTATCACAGTTTCTGTTGTAGATGTGTCATGTTTATATTTCAACCTCAAATTCGGTAAGGTTATTATAATTTTACCATTTTAACATGTTCTGTTTGACATTTTTTGTTAATTGTAGAAGTCCTGAAGATGCAATAAAATATTGCGAAAGCTTGGCTAAGAAAAAAGAGTACAAACAATATTTGCTCAATTGAGTCGAAAACACCCTTACCTCGCTAACTATATCATTAAATACGACTCTGAAAACTATACTATATATATATATATATATATATATATATATATATATATATATATATATATATATATATATATATATTATTTATAACGATTTGTGCATTCAAGGATCTGAATGGAAAGACGAAAACTAGCGATGAAGCTGAAAATTTTGTTTTTTGCAACAGTTTCGTTGTCTCTATCAGCAATATTTCAATGTTCAACAGGTGCTTCAAAATCTTTCTCCTTATATTCATTTGCTTAGGGAGTACACATCTGTACCTAATCCAGTTCAGCATCCAGTCGTCAGTCCTATAGTCTTTTTCTAGAACTTCAAATTGATACACACGCCAACTGGAAGAAAGATACAGCTGCCTGTCTATTTATTTTGAAATATGACTAATGAATTAAGATTTGCAACTACGTCAGAGCGACACTCATTAATTTGAAAAGGTTTTACCTTGAAGCTTCAGAGAAGAATTACGAGGAAGAGTATAATATCGGTACAAAGTAAAAGAGTACTAACATTTTAAAAACATAACTCGTTGGTAAAATAAATCTATTTCTAATTATGCTCACGAAGATCCAACAGTGCATCTTTCTCTTGGTTATGTTACTGATTTTAAATAATGAATTATAAGAATTTACATAACAATAAATTTTTTGCTATGATTTTCCTTACTTGTTATATCCATATGAATGCAATCGGATTATTTTTTGTCAATGTTCTATCTATAAAAACACAAAAGTACTAATATAGATAGAAATAAATTTTGTTTTTATCTTTATACGTAATTTTTCATCTATACAGCGATATAAAACAAAGCGTACTTTTCTCGATATACACACCTATATTTATGTATATAAATATAGGTGTTATAAATTAAATTATAATATAAATTAATATTATAATATTATAGATTAATGTTATAATATAAACTAGTTTTGACAAAGTTGTAATATAACAACGAAACGTCAACAAAAATAAACTTTTTCATATAAAAAAGCCTGTTATTGCTAAAAACTTTCAAAATAAATATAGGTGTGTATATCGAGAATATACACACCTATATTTATGTATATAAATATAGGTGTGTATATACTCTTCTATGAAGATGTTATAATTTGTGTTCAATAATAGAGCTACATCTTTAAATTATAATTACAACTATAACTCCTGGTGTGTTGTTATAGTTTTGTGTTGTACAGTTCTCTTGTAATCTATTCGAAAGAGAATAATAATAATGTTAGAGCATATTCAAATCCTAGCCACACTTGATAGAATTACACGACAACCTGTTTCGTTCTGCAAGGAACTCATCAGTTGTACCACGTTCATCATTAAGAGGCAACGACTTCAATCTTCAATGAATTTCTTATGACTTTTAGTTGAAAATTGTATTGCCAAGTGATGAATTCATCACAATGATTTGGAATCGATATGAAAAAAGTTTAGATCAAAGAAATTAAAAAGATTTATACCTCGTAAGACATTAATAAAATAGAAGCAATCTGTAAAATTTTGATCGCAAGACAGAATTTCATACTCAACAGCGTTTTCAATGAAGTTTTATATCTAGCAAGTTTTTTCTTATTGACCTTGGTTTCTTCACTTAATGTTATTGATAATTTCCAAAAATAGGAAAATGTTTAATTTTCAACAGTAATTTTCACAACACATAAATAAATCAAAATCTTTCTATTGGTCGTAAAGTTGAAATGACTGAGATTGAATTCTCGCTTAACTCTTGATGAAACATAATTAAATATCAAATTAAATTAAACTCTTGGCTTAATGTTTCACGATTATATTCAACAACATGAATTTATCAACATGTTTCGAGCGTGAGCTCATTTTCAAGACTAAATTACAGTAAGGAACGAACAACAAATTTATATCTATACAATGGATGTAAGGAGGGAGGATAATTGAAAATCTAAGTGTTCATTTACGATGTCTTCTTTTTTCTTCCAATATATGCATATTTCAATTGCCTCTAAAACGTTTCCCTTTATTACCTGCGTGCAAGCACTTGGTTTTATCAAAGTCTATAAAGTGGTTGGAGTTAATACAATGTTCGCATTGTAGAACATGTTAAAATAATCGTTAAGTAAAAATAAAAATAAAAACACGTAAAATAATCGAAACATTAAGCCAAGAGTTTAATTTAATTTATTATGTAAAGTTGAAACTTAGAAAATGAATGTTTATTTTTATCTATATAGAAATTTTAATGTGAAAATTCATACATTGAAATACAAATCTCAAGAATTATTTTTTTATCTTCATTCATCGATCATGTACAAATTTTGTTGGTGAGTATCCCCAAGAAAATTCTAAGGTTAATTACAAAATCACCTTATCAATTCAATGCGTATGAATTTGGTGAAGCTATATATGTGTATTTGATGTTAGTTACTATATTTAAACCGCAAAAAATCCTCTCAACCACTATACTCAATATGTTCTTAGTGAAAGTTAATTCGAAAAGATATGACCTCTAAGTAAATAGGAGAAAATTGAAGTGAACACCTAGGTATATGCATGAAAATATTCCTTTCGATCTGTTGTTCATGCAAGTGATATTTGGGAGAAATTTATCTTCAACACATCTTTGCACCTACTTCGTATTTACAAAATCATTTTCGCACAAATTATTGTTACTCAATTATTACCGACTACCATCTTTTCTCAATGTTCTTGGTCCTCTTTAAATTTGAAAATGATAGAAGTTTATTCTTACATGTTTAACTCAAATGAGAAACATGAAATTTTAATTAATAATGTTGAATTTTATATTTGGTATAACGGGTGTTTTTTTAGAGGTAGAGAACTTTAAATTGCAATAAAACAACGATGGATCATTCGATTGACAGGATTTTTTTTTAATTCGAGAGATAATCTTGTGGCATCACATTGTTAATATGATTTCTGGCATATGACCGCCACGGCTGGCTCGGATGTAGTCCAATCTGGACGTCCAATTCTCGATGACTTTCATAAGCGAATGTTGTTTAGCGATGAAGCGCACTTCTGGTTGAATGGCTACGTCAACAAACAAAACTGCCTCATTTGGAGTGAAGACAATCCTCAAGTGTATGTCAAAACACCGTTACATCCAGAAAAACTGACTGTTTGGTGCGCTTTATGGGCTGGTGGAATCATTGGTCCGTACCCCTTCAAAAACAATGATGGCCAGAAAGTTACAATCAATAGTGATCGGTATAGAGCCATGATTACCAACTTTTCCATTCCTGAATTGAACAACCATGATGTCCAGGAGCTGTGGTTTCAAAAAGACGGCGCAACATGTAGGCCCCGTTCGATGTACCGCTCGTGCCACAATCATAAAATATTCTATAGAAAATTTTTTATAAAAATAAATCTGAACCAATTTTTAAAATTTACTGTCTTTACACGTTTGGTGACGGCCTAATTTCACGTTTTGGACCTGTGAATTGGCCTCCAAGATCTTGTAAGTTAACACCGCTAGACTACTTTCTGTGGGACTATGTAAAGTCATTGGTCTATGCGGATAAGCCACAAACGCTTGAACATTTGGAAGACAATATTCGCCGTGTTATTGCCGATATACGGTCACAAATGTTGGAAAAAGTCATCGAAAATTGGACGTCCAGATTGGACTAAATTCGAGACAGCTGTGGCAGTCATATGCCAGAAATCATATTAAATGTAATGCCACAAGATTATCTTTCGAATAAAAAAATTCTTGTCAATCGAATGATCCATCGTTGTTTTATTGTAATTTAAAGTTCTATACCTCTAAAAAAACAACCCCTTCATAAGCTGTACTGCCTTTATGATCTTTTTTTAGGTGAAACACACGAAATAAGAAGAATTAATTGTTATTTGAATTCTTCCTCATATATTAATGTTGTTGTTTCTTTAGTTTTTAAATTTTATTCATTTGGTAACTACTCTTCACAATGAAACATTAGTATATTTTTCCGTTAAAAAGAATAATATCCTGCAAAATAATTTATAAACAAAGGAGAATCCACCCCTGGAAAGTGGCTGTCAATATCTCGATTGTTTCACATCGGTTCTAATCTGGTCTTGTTTGTCTTCATTGTGCTTGCAGAATTAATTGCTACCGAATTAGAGTGAAAGATAATTATTGTCGGTATAGGATCGGATCAAACGGTATTCACACAGAGGACGCCGGACGATACGCAAAGAAAAGAACTTAGGACACATACGCACTGGTTGAAACACGACGATAATAAATTGGTCTGGATAAACATTAATTCGATAGATTATCCGCGCTGTTTATCGCTAAAGGCCAGTATAATTGGCTGACAAAGGAGTGCCGGAGTTTTGCGAGCGCCTCGCTGACGATATCAGCGCCCTTTATGCGATATCCACTAATTACTGGCAACGGCATCACTTTGAGGGTATCCTATCTGATTGTTGGATGCACCGAACTTGGATCTGTATCGAAAGGTTCACTCGTCCCTCTAGTTTTCATACACGCAAATCTCTAATTTCATGTTTGGAATCATTTTTGTTACACAGCCAAACCGGACGAGATTTGTTTCTGACCTGAAAATAAGGAATTAGCATTAAATATGGTTCTTGGACACTGAAAATTGAGAGATATAATTGAAAAATATCCTTAAGGTTCCACTTATATTCACATTATAACTTACTAACGCGTTTTGCTAAAATAGTAGCTTTGTCAAAGGCAGTCCGCTTTAATAAAGCGAACAGAGCAATTGGAGCAACTAATATTAATTTTTTCATTTTGAATGGCCTTTTTTTACGAGAAAAATCCTGATAAAAAATTTGAAAATCAAAAAATGTCTGAAGAAGAGTACTAAAAGATAATAAGAAGGAGTTCCTGAAATGAAAATATCATTAATAATACGAAAATACAGACATATAAATTAACTAATGGTACATAAAAAACTTACTTGTACAATATGTTAAATTAATTATATGTTAAAATAAAATAATTATATATAATAATTAACTATCATTATTTAAATTGAATAATTTAATTCAATATTTAATTATGTTTCACCAAGAGTTAGGCGATAATTCAATATCAGTCAAATACGATATGTATGATTCGTGGATCAACAATTATACAGAGCTTGGCTTTAAGAAATTTGACCTAATATCAGAAACACAACAGAATATGCTCAATTTGAACGCAAAAATATTGCAGTGTTTCCACATTGTTCATAGAATAATATTATAAACTATAAATGACAAGTACATAAGAAC
Organism: Henosepilachna vigintioctopunctata; assembly: GCA_030704895.1. Classification (NCBI taxonomy): domain Eukaryota; kingdom Metazoa; phylum Arthropoda; class Insecta; order Coleoptera; family Coccinellidae; genus Henosepilachna; species Henosepilachna vigintioctopunctata. The sequence goes on along the minus strand of JARQZJ010000010.1, from coordinate 1,295,140 downwards.
TAAAACAACTGTTTACAGCTATGTAGAATTATCACTTTCTTTTTGTTTTAATCATTGGGCAATCCACACGAATGAGAGCAGATAAATTAAGGAAAAAGATTAAAAGCAGTGAATTTTCAAGTCGTATTGATCATTTGAAAATTTACCTGAAAATTATTTTTATATTATTATTATTATTAAAATTATTATACCACGAAATTATTATTATATTCCTTGAAATGAATAAACATGAGAATTTAGATAAATTTTCTAGTGATCAATATGAGTTACTCAAACACTTTTAAACAGTTTTCCTAAACTTGTTTTTGAAGCAACTCAATGATGTTAGTTAGTTTGATATTTGTGTTCGTCCTCTGAACTTTTTTAGTATGTGTTAGTGAATGGAGTTAGATTTGTTCAATGTAAATATTAGTGAAAACTGGGTGAGTTGACCCGCAGTTCCTTGTAGCTTCTTTTTGTTGCACATTACTACATTATGTACTCTATCTACTAGATCGTGTACCAATCTCCTATCTAGTCATATAAATATCCTAAAGTCAATATAGAATGAATGAAATACAAGGGCAAGTCAACATGGATAGCTGAATATCCGGAGCATTTTAGCATATTATCTGGAATAAAATCGATTAAGTAACAGGTCGAAAGTTTATTTTCTAGGTTTCATCATTTTGTTTATGTAGTTTCAATACTTTCATTCCCTGCTTAATATTTGTCATTCAGGTACTTCGTGGCCTTCATGAGACGTGAATCACAGGGTTGTCTGGTCTTCTTATATAGGGACCATACCAGCAGAATCTGATCAGAAATTTTATGAGCCACTATCAGACACCACTTCATAAAGTGATTTTGCGCCTTCTATTTAAGGGTACTGCCTCCAGTCCTCGCAACATACGAAAGAATCTCCATTGTATGTAGTTTCTCCTGGTGACCCTTGATTGTTGGTATGAGACCTCGCAGTTGTATAATAAGAAAAGCTGGTCCTAGCGGTGTCTTATGAATTTTTTCTTTGATATTCATAGGCATGTAGCTTACGACACTTGTTCAATCCAGATATCGTCTTGTGCTTAATGGAATCATCGAAAACAGTAAGAAGTCTACAGTTGCAACATCACAAATTTTCGACCCATATTGAAATGCGCTATGCAAAGAAGAGCTGACAACAACAAAACATAAAAATATCTTCTCCATAAAGGAAATACAAATTGTCTAAAACATCTTGAATTGCATACTGGAAGACATAAAAGGATTACAAACATATGCCACGAATGTGGGTGGAAGACATCATCTTTATCAGATGGGTACATAAATGTGGAATAGCCTAAAATCAGATGGTTAGAGAAAGTTTAGCAAAATCGCTAAAAATTCTCCTTCCATATTTTAAGAAGTGTTTTTGAAAAATGGAAAGATTTATGCACCTCATCTCGAGAAAACTGAGATGGAAAATGCAGTCCAAATAGCAACAACATAAATAGCAAGAACTGGTGGTGAATTTACTGACTAGTGGAAATCGACAATGTTGTTTCTTCGGTAGTATGTCGACTTCCATTGCCCATAAATTTGAAAACAAATTACTGTAGTGGAAAGATTTGTCTTGAACAAACTTGAAATTGAATAAGTATTAGGTAGAATTTCAAACTGAGAGTAGGAGTGATAAAAAAACTCAAAAAAATTGCAAGGTGCAGCTAAAGATAAATTTTCGTGAGAAGAAGAAAACAAAGAAAGAAATTCCTCAGCTCGAGGAAAATGAGTTGGAAAATACTAGCGGAAGGAACAACAAGAAAACAACATGAATAAGAAGAATACGTAGTTTGTGACTGAAGGAAATTGACAATGTGGTTTGTGGAAATTGTAAATGTCTGAAATGAACTTGAAATAGCAGTTAGAAAGAAAAGGAGAATATAAACAGAAAAGAAATTAATAAGGTGTAGCTAACACCAAATTCTTGAATTTTTACTTTCTTGATTTGTGAACTATATATCACTAATTTTCTCTCCATTTCTTTCCTTCTTCTTTTTTTACATTTTGAATTTCAGAAGTTTGTGTTTAAATTCAGAGACAAAGGAAGTTCGACATACTACTGAATTTATATACGGCATCCGTTTTATATGTGTGATTTTTCTAATATGTCACGTGTAACGAAATGAAAATTTTCCTGAAGATGGTAATGTACGTAATGATTTGAAATATGCAGGATCTCTAATTTTACAATCATACTGTAATCAGTCAAGCGACATATGCCACTAATCTATTCACAAGTTTCATTTCACTAACGCACAATCTATCCCAGTTTTACAACTCTCAATCGATCTGACGCGTGCCTTATGGTTCGAAAATATTTCTCCCCTGGTTTATGTCAGATGAATAATTATGCAGAAAACAATAGGAGCATATATAATCGGCTAGATCTAAAACGCATCACAATTTAGATAAAACGTAGCGATAAAATAAATGACGCATCTAACAATTGCTTCTGGTAAAGCCATAATTAGGCGTGACACTTGTGAATTTACATACGGAGCTGTAAATTTAAAATAATTTTAGAATTGTGCAATATGGTCGACGTTTCGTAGCAGGGGGCGTCGCGCCTGATGTCAAGTTGATGAATATTCATCACAATGAAGTACAAACATTGCTGATATCCCAAATAGTACCCGCATAATAAGCTGAAAATTTCAATTTGTTGGCAGATAATTAAATGGAATATAGCACGATTTTGAAATTTACCATTCAATGAATTTAGAGTAAAAAATGCAATTTCGTGAAAGTAATTATGTTTGGTTTTACCTCCTGACGACTCGGAGGTAATTGAAGATTTCAAGTTTGTCCAATGTCAAATAAATCATACATCATCAAGATCATTTGTTCAACTACAATTCTCTATAGTACGAGGTAGAATTATTTTCAGTGAACAAATTTTGGTTATTACATTTACGTCTCGAGAATCTTTTCTTTTCAGTTGTAGACCGTGTTTTTTTAGAGGTATAGAACTTTAAATTGCAATAAAACAACGATGGATCCTTCGATTGAAAAGAATTTTTTTTATTCGAAAGATATTCTTGTGGCATTACATTTTAAATGTGATTTCTGGCATATGACCGCCACGGCTGGCTCGGATGTAGTCCAATCTGGACGTCCAATTTTCGATGACTTTTGCCAACATTTGTGGTCGTATATTGGCAATAACACGGCGAATATTGTCTTTAAAATGGTCAAGCGTTTGTGGCTTATCCGCATAGACCAATGACTTTACATAGCCCCACAAAAAGTAGTCTAGCGGTGTTAAATCACAAGATCTTGGAGGCCAATTCACAGGTCCAAAACGTGAAATTAGGCGGTCACCAAACGTGTCTTTCAATAAATCCATTGTGGCACGAGCTGTGTGACATGTTGCGCCGTCTTGTTGAAACCACAGCTCCTGGACATCATGGTTGTTCAATTCAGGAATGAAAAAGTCAGTATTCATGGTTCAAGTACGGACCAATGATTCCACCAACCCATAAAGCGCAACAAACAGTCAGTTTTCCTGGATGTAACGGTGTTTTGACATACACCTGAGGATCATCTTCACTCTAAATGCGGCAGTTTTGTTTGTTGAAGTAGCCATTCAACCAGAAGTGCGCTTCATCGCTAAACAAATTCGCTTATGAAAATCGGGAACAACGGCAATCTAGATTTGGAATAAAATTGCACTATTTGCAAGCGTTGTTCAGGCGTGAGTCTATTCATGATGAATTGCCAAACCAAACTGAGAATAAAACACTTCTCAGCTGTTAAATCGGTCGCCATCTTCAACAGTAATGCCAACTTGAAGTTCTATACCTCTAAAAAAACACCCGTTACTATCAGTAAAGTTTTGTGAATAATTTTTTGCGTTGTTTCCTAAACTGCAGATGAGTTTTCAGGAGTTATGGTGTGTCCCAAAGCAATATTATATCTTCGGCGCGATTAGATGTATGCAAGATAATTGTCATATGAATAATTTCATGGCTTTTTCATCATAAGTAACTCATTGAAGCATGATTAAAACAAAAGTTTAACTATAGTGCAACTCATTTAGAATAGATAATTTTTATTTAGAATTTATTTATTTTAGAATTTTTAGAATAGATAAATATTACGAAGATCAAAATAACTCTTACTCGACATGTTGCTTTCAAATTCTTTCGTACCTTACTCTTATCGCGCTTTAGATAGTATTCAAGTGAACATTAGTTTTAATTTTTCAATTTGCAATATTATTTGAGAATGCTAAACAGTAAACACCTGCTCGTTTACGTAAAAAAGATTTTTCAGAAATTGCTGTATTTAAAAAATATGAGAATTAACACTTAATTGTTACTGTTTTGTGTTGCATTCTATCTCTCTTTGTTTTAATGCCCTATAGTAAAAAATGTTGAAAAATAAACCAAATATAAGTGTTAATAAATGAATAGAGCATAAACATTACCGCAATAGAAGCATTGAAATGAAGTCAGCAATAAAAAAAGTATTCAATTGAGCAATGAAATTACGGTTTCTCGAAGTTCATCTGAAATTAAGACAGTAAAATATAAATCATATATAAAAATCTCAATTGTTTTAAATCAATTTTTTCTCTTGATTTTCTATTATCGTTCTCTTGGCAACTGATTATCAGTTCAAATATTATGTCGAGTAAATGATTTTTATGTAATTAAGCCGAGTGTTTTTAGGTTAACTTTTCAGCTCAAATTCATTCATACTAATTAATTATCAAGGGATATTGTCCAGTGAAGATAATGTGTACACTACATTTATGCATTTTGAAGAAGAATATTTCTACGTTTTGATTAGGGCCTTGATGCTTATTGCTATGAATTCTTCTCTGATTTAGTTGCTCAGTTTTTCCTTCAAATTGATTTTGGTTGATCTGAACACGAGTTATTGGACAAGCCTATGCTGTTTTTGAAAGGTTTTGTGTTAGTGAATCAACACTTTGTTGCTAAAAATTTACCCTTTTAGTAGAATTTAATGTATCAGAATTTTTTCATTTCATGTTTTTAATTCTATTTTTATTGCTATATAACAGATTCAAAAGTATATTCTCCATCAATCGAAATTTAATCCTCAGACAGAGTGAATTTTTATCAGAATTCAGACTCAGGATGAATATGAAATCAGAATCTGAATGCATGAATATATATCGGAATTGGAACGAAATTTACGAATCCAAAAATACGTTCACTTGCAAAAATAAGGAAAATATTCATTCAATTTCATCGAGACAACATAAAAACACATGCCAAAATACCATAAAAGTCTTTTATGCATTTGATATATGTCTAGCGCTTTACATTATTAGATTCACATTATCAAATGTTTGATGCTGACTTGTATGAAACTTTTGAAAATAACTAAATAGTTCGAAACTCAAGAAACCAAATGACTTAATTAAACGATATCTACATCTCGAAATGTTTCACCAAAAATTCTGCAATCGTGTCCATAGCCCAGAAGAGTTAAGTCCCTCATTATGAAAATCTGGGTTTCAAACTCAGGGGACACAAGAAATTATTTGTATGTATGGAAGTTTACTTCTTATTAAATTGATAATTTTATATGATCCGTAATTACATAGATTACAAAAACAAATATTGTTAATTTTCCTCATAGTACTTTCAACTAATTCATGATATATTAAAATTAATTTCAACCTTATAACTATTTTGCCATATACTTCAATGATCATCTTGGCAATCAAAAATAATTAACTTGATAATCAACAATTTGAACTGAGTTAATGCTGTTGAATACTTTTGATAATGGACTAACCACCAGAAACATATGTAGAGTTGTTAATATACTCAATGAAACTTGATCCAAGTGTTTTAATTTTAATTTACTATTATTTAAAAAATGTTTCACCAATAGATAAGCGAAATCTTCTCGTCATTCATTCCAATAATGTTATGAAATTAAAAAACGAAAGAGGGCCTAGATTGGTTTTCGAGACTTCAGTTTCCCATATCGTGACCTGGTAAGATTAACATTCAGCTGATATCTCGTTTTTAATAACTCATCAGCACGTGTAGACCGATTAGTTGTCTACCTCCTCTTTTTCACACGCCTTCATCTAACCTTTTGATGATATGTCTAGGGGATGACTTACCTTTTTAATTTATGGTTTCGGAATCATCCAAATTAAGTGAATGGAGAAACCACAGCCCTTCCCCATTCCACGGAACAACTCACCGTCTCCTAAATCACCATACTCGCGATTTCTTCTCAGCAAAATAAATTCGCGTACCAAGGCCTGGTCTAAGGCGGAATAGTACATTTTATGTCAATTTCAGCAGATCAAATATTATGTCACGTTCTTCTATCAACTATATATGTATCTTTATGATGGGAAATTATGATTTTGAAATTAATCTCAGAACAGCGCAATGGGATGTCGTGATATTTTCATGAACTTCTGTAGAGTCATGTGATTCAGTAATATATAATATTGTTATTGTAGTTTTGTTTCATTTGGTTACTTTATATTACTAATGTAATTGATTTATCTCATTATACCTCATTAAGTTCTGTTGATTACTGTGACTGTAAGAGATAATATTTTATTTTAAATTTCTTCCATTTAGTTATTGTTTATCGCTAATTCAATTTATTTTAATTTTATTTCTGTTGTATATATTCGTTTATACCCTCTTTCTTTCTTCAATTTCTTCTTATTTATTAATAATGGTGTACAATTTGTTTTTTCCCCTGTAATTGGATTTATGTATATCTGATTCGTGAACCATTTTATTTATATTGTAAAAATTCGAGTTTTTTGGTTCAATTAGAACAGAATTATGTAAAATTTTTTCCAATAACGTTTCGGTTATTATTTTAACATTTATCAAATTGATACAAATTGTCATATGATCGCTAACACAAAAATGAATATAAAAATAATGCGTACAAACGCACTAACGATTCAAAATCTTACCACAAACATGAACACCTCAGACACAAAAATCGATTGAAATAACAATTATATTGACAATTACACTCAAAATATCTAAACTTTTTCTTCCAAGAAACAACAACACGTTCATCTCTCAAAGCATATTGTAGATATATGACTCGACTTGCAGACTGATCACGTCTATAATATCACTCACATCAAACAATACATTTTTATATATTTTGCAGCGTGTTCCTATGCGGTTAAAATATTGTTGTATATTTTACTCAGACCAGTTATGTCAGTTTTATCGTTGATGGAATCTGGATTTTTTTTATTTAGATCATTTCTTGGATTTCTCGTTTTCTTTTATGCTGCTCAGTTTTGAGGATTTTTGTATCCGAAAAATCAAACTTATGGCCTAATATTTATTGGTGTTTTGTGAGGGCAGTGGTGTTTTTTCATCATACCTATGTCCATTTAATCTATTTGTCAAGTATTGGCTAGTTTGTCCAATATGTGTTGACATAATGTAATGACAAGCGTTTCCAAGTACAATTTTTCTTCAGATGCTCAATTAACCATAGTACACTTTTACAAATTGAGAGCTTTAAAAACCTATTCTAGTGTGCCAGAACATAATTAGATTTTAAGAATTGAAATTAAACATGAAAAGCAGACGATGAAAGCTGGGTATAACAATCAAAAATTACACTTGAACATCGAAAACAAGATATACATTAAAAAGTAGGTATAAAATTAAGGGGTAGATAATATTTCTGACTTGCTACTTGGGATTCCATTATCAAAAATATTAAGGGAAAGGCTCAAAGTTCTGAATTTTTAAATTTATTGATTTGTAACGATTCCAAAAATTTCAAAGAAACCTTTGTTCTCTCTATCTAATATTTTCAACTATGTGTGATTACCATCTATCGGATATTCTGTTATGGAAATATCAATATAAAATTAATTGACGTAGTCCTTGAAATGAAACGCTGGCTTTTCTGAAAAATGTGCTCTTTCAGTCAAAAACAAGGTGTTTAAAGCTTACTGCGCAGTCTGTATGTACCTATCACAATTTTCTTGTATAGCCTATACATACGTAAAACGTATTATGATTTATAACATCAACAAAGTTCACTCAATTATCGAACATCAGGACGGTTTGCATGAAACCAGAACTAAGGAGTATAATAAATTTTGCAAGGTCTCGCCCTTTCCTTGTAACTCGATTTTTCGGTTACTCTCGCAACAGGTTCTCGCCTGAAGACTAATAACTTAACAGAAAAAAGGAGAATATACACATTGAACTGCTATAATTTCGTTTTATATTAAAATGAAATCTGTTATGATTAATGTAGGTCAATTCTATCCAACCCCGTAAAATCAAGATCAAATAATAACTACCCTACGGCGAAAAGAACAACCGACAATCTAACTTCTGAACTCATAAACGCATAAATACGCCTCAGGTTGCATCACTGAATCGAAAATTAGTGAGGGTCACGTGCGACCGTGTGGGTCACGTGACCCGCTGCTGTCTGGCAGATATCAGGTCTGCCGGCGAAGAGGATAGTGGAAGGCTGGGATGGGCTGGGCTGGTTGGATGGGCCTAATCGTTGAGTAGACGGGGAGCACCAGGTGTTGTTGCGTGGGACTGTGAGACGAAATTTTGGTTTGTATTTTAATGGGCCGTTATTCGGATGTTCGGTAAACATAACGGGTTAGGATTGCGGCTTTCACGGATTAGCTTTCAGCGAAATGATTGCGACTCAATCAGAATCGATCTATCATTGAATTATTGAGATGTGGAACTGATATTTTTGAAATAGATTTTGGCATTTGATTATTTGCATATTTATTCATTGACTGAAGTTGATAAATATCTTGTCATTCAATTAGCTCAATTGAGCTTCATTTTATTGGAAATCAGGAATGATGACTAATTGGTAGATTTTTTCGAGATTTGGAATAGCTGTTTAAACAAGTCTTCATTAGTTCCCTTTTTTGAAGGTAGGTATGAATAATAATAATAATAAGTTATTCATTCTCAACAGGTATAACACTCAAATTACATAAAATAATAGCAATGTTGAATACATAACTAAATAATTGAAATGAAAAAGATATAATAATATATATTAGACAAATTTGGATTCTCTGATAGCCTCACCAAGCTTTTTCATTCTTACCTGGTTGACCGACTTCAATTCGCATAGCTGGAGGGTATACAGTCGCCTGAGTTCATACCTACCTCTGGAATACCTCAAGGGTCTAATCTTGGACCACTGTTATTTATTCTGTTCGTAAATGATCTGATGGATAATATTCACTCTCCGCAGTTGATGTTCGCAGACGATTTAAAACTATATCATGAAGTTAGATCACAGGACAACTGTGTTCAACTTCAGCTTGAAGAAAGCTTGCTCATGTTAATTCGTCTACATGAAGCAGAATAACTAATTTGTTATTATTACGATAGAATAGTAAACAAAACATTTTTTTAAGATTTACTTAAATTCTTTATCTCTTATATTTATCTCTATTCATTTTAAAAATGCTTTCTTATGATTTACCATTGCCAATAGCTTCTTTTTAAATGGCTGCGTAGTCCAAAGAAGTTATTGTTATGGTACCTCTTTATTCGATTTTCATTGTTACTTAAATTCATATTATAGGAATATCGATGTATAAAGCAGTCTTATCATATTATATATTGTAACTTAATTTGCTTACAGATGATTGTTTGAAATTTTATTATCATTCTTCAGGTTTACTTCATATTCAATGTTTTTATACTAGACGCCTGAAGGGATAATTAGCATATTAACAATTTTCTCACAATCCCTATAATAATACGTCTCTTTTTGATGCTTTCAAAAGTTTTCAAGTTTCATTAATTGAAAAATATCTTAGGAATATAAGTAACATTATACAAGAATCGTCTATTCGTTTATAAAATTCGGAATTGCTGTTTTTGTTTAGTTTCGAAACTTCCTTTTCCAATAGATTTATGAATGTCAAATCTCATTTACTTCATTTTATGTATTCAAAATCAATTAACAGATATATTCGACATAGTTCTCAGTCATAATAATCATTATTTCATCAAAATATTATGGGCATTAAACCAATTTAGTTCCAACATCTTGGAGAATGAATAGAAAGAATATGTTTTATATAAGAATATGAATTATTTTACTTCATGTATCTGACAAATGAAAAGTGTAATTATATAGGTAATTTAAATACTTTGATAAGAAAAAGTTCGATGAAAAATGGTCATTTCATTAGAAATATTCTCGGCTGCTATCCATACTCAAAACTAGAACAAAAAAAACTAACAACTAGTTTTGAAAGGCAACAATTTAAGTTTTCATATTTACTTCAGTGTTTTCGAAACCTTTCGGAGACACCCAACGGACCATTGCATTTGGTAACAATTTCTTATTTTTGAAGATACACTTAAATTCAAGCACTTGAACTTATGATTTACACTTTATTGACTACATAACATGACGCGTTTCGTCGTTACAAACGACTTCTTCAGATGCTAACAGAAAAATGACAATAAATTTGAAAAAACATTTATTGCTCAATGAAACAGAATATCTTAGGTAAAACCCTAATTCATAGAAACTCAAATTGCAATAATATTTATACCTGTTTTTTCAAATTTGTTGTCATTATTCTGTTAGCATCTGAAGAAGTCGTTTGTAACGAAGAAACGCGTCATACTATGTGGTCAATAAAGAGTAAATCATAAGTTCAAGTGTTTGAATTTGAGTTTATATTGAATTATAATGGATTAACATCAAGTAAACGCCAACACAATTAAAAACTTTTTATTTTTCATTCAATCACCAATTTTCAATGTTTGTCAGGATAACATAACTGTATATTCAATAAGTACATATTTCAAAATCATTATGTATTCACCGAGTCTCATCTTTTCTCTTCTCGACTTCAAATTGGAAATTTGAAGGATCAAATTTAGAATTGTATTATGTAATTTCATTTTCAATTAAAGTTATATTTGAAAAATAATTTCAATTTAAAATTAACGAAGTAGGTAACTTTTCCAGTCTTAAATTCTTGTGCATTTATGTGTTTCAATATTTATTTCATTAATGTTTCGAATAGTATTATTTTACTGATATCGTTTTTTATGCATAAATTTTATTTTTTCAATTTAAAGAAATTTTCATCATATAATTTCAGTATAAATTTCTTCATCAATTGAATTTTATCGAGAATGTGAGCTATAGAATTCAAAAAGCACTGAAGATGAATATTTGAAAACATCCATTGAAATATCTTCATTTTAGCTTTGTTTACAGCTCAAGAAATTTAAATGAAACAGTGTGATTTTGTTATCAACATTCGACGATTTCATACATTCAAAATCTCAATTTCAAGCATGTTTCTCACTCATTCACTTACAAACCTCTAGTTGCCAGATTAATTAAAATTATAATTGCTGTGTTTGAAATGCGAGATTAACAGCATCAGATAATGCTTTTGAATCTGACATGTCTACGTTGGAAAATTTAATTTCGCAGACATATGGAGAAGTGCATGCACGCTTTATCTGAGATAGATGGACGAACTTCCATGTAATTTGCTTTCATAAATTCCGCAGGGGTTCATTGAATTTATCTCGTACTGTGAAACGGATAACAATAGTAGAACCGTTGATAAATTTGATTCTTATTCTCTGCAATCACGTTTGTACATCATAAGTAATTTACTGATAGTTTATATCAATATTGAAATTATTATCGTCAATCGATTCTACATATTTGATAATTTTTTTTTTGCTGGAGCTTTCGAATATACTCCATTCCTCATCAGGAGTCCATCCTGATTTCCATCCAGAAATCGGTTTATCCACTTAGATGGACAAACATATAAGCTTAAACGAAAATTCAGTACAAAATCAGTAATAAAATCAGCAAATGAATAACTATGGAAAACTTATGGAGGCAGCATGAGTAATCGAATGGTTTGAAGTTTAAACTCTCAATTATCTGTCAAAAACTGACACTTCAAATGCCAAAATCTAACACTAGAATACTCCATTAATGAATCTAGTGTAACTGTTCAAGTTTACATGTCCAAACAAAGGCGATAATCTCATTTTTCAAATCCTAAATAAAGATTCATGAAAATTGAAAATATTCGAAAGTTCTAAGAATAAAAAAGTGAAAAGAGGGTTTTGATACCCGGTAGTAAAATTGTTGTGTATTTTCAAAATATATTATAGGTCATATAATTGAATGACAAAACGAGCTTGCAACGATAGATCCTCTAAATTTATATAAAAATGATTAGTGAAATAAATATAAATTTTTTAAGTATATTTTATTTTATTTTATTCACAAATACACCACTCAACAGCTTGCGCCAATTACTGAGTGGGAAAATACAATATAGTTTACAACTTATAAAAAATAAAACTAGAAATAATAATGAACAAACAATACACATGAACGATAACTCTGTGGGCAAGCTGACATTAAAGCTCACCCACAAGATACAGGAAAAACTAATATCTAAAACACTTATAACTGTTAAAAACTATTTAAGTGTTAAAAAAGCAATAAACGATTTAACCATAATAAAGACTGTAAAACTCTGTTTGTTAATTTTGTAATTGTTTATTTTTATACACTGAGTATTGTAATTCATGAAATAGTTTGCTTATTTTCTGGAAACGAACTGGAAAATATATAATTTCTATAACATTAATAATAATACATCAATTGAATGCTGTGCTTCATCTGGAGTGCCCCAAGGGTCCATACTTGGTCTTTGCTTTTTACAATAATCATAAATGATATAATCGATGATGTTGTGGGTTTATTGTTCGCAGATGACTTTAAGATTTTTCATTATGTCTCCAGCATTGGTGACTGTGAACGCATTGCAAAAAACCTGCGTAATGTAAATTGGTGTGATTTCAACATATTAAACCTCAACATCTCCAAATGTCATGTAATGTCGTTTTCCACAAAATATAATCTGATAATTTTCAATTATGAAATTGGTGATAATATTTTAGGAAGACCTAATACATTTTTTGACCTTGGCCTAACCTTTGAATCTCAACTAACTTTCGTGCCACATATCAATGCTACAGTAACCGCTGCCTGTAGAGTATATGGTTTCATTATTCGCATTAGTGAAAGAATTTAGCAATATATCAACTCTGAAAACATTGTATTCTGCTTTCGTAAGATCTAAACATGAATACGATCAACAGACTGGAATCCTGGTTATCAGTTACATATTGATCAACTGGACTCTTTACAAAGAAAGTTCCTGAAACTTTTGAGCTTTAGAATTGATGGAATATATCCACCTATAGGCATAGAACATGAAACGCTCACAAGTCGACATAATGTGGACACACTCAGTTCGAGAAGGAAATGCCATGCAATAATCTTCTTGCATAAAATAATTAAAATAAAAAGAAATGTCAGGAATTATTTGAAAAGCTTAATTTTATTGTTCAAAGAGTTTCTTCCAAAGCGCATTCACGTTCTACCTTTCCAGCAGCTAGAACGAATGTTCTAAAATTTTCTCTATTGCACACGATGTGTGAACAATGTAATATTTTGGGAGCTAATGTGAATATTTTTAACTGTTCTGTTACTGATATTAAGGTAAGTTTCCTTGATATGCACAATCATTTATGTGTATTCACGAACATAATTCATATTCACTCATATAATTATGATTGAATATAAGTGCTAATTGTGAATGTATTGAATTTGTGTTTTAAATTTATATTAATGATTGAATTCTCGCTTTCTCGTGGTGAAACACTTCTTCAGATGCTTAAAATAAGTATCGCGTCATGCTATGTAGTCAATAAATTTAAAATCATAAGTTCAACATGTTTGAATTTAAGTTTATATTCAATTATAATGAGAGTTTAAAATGAAGCTAAACGCTCAACACTGTTACATATACATATTGTTATAAATGTTAAACATGTGAATGTATATATATTTGTGTGTTTAAATGTATATGTAAGTTTGGTCAGCATTTAAGTTTCTTTCATTCCTATAATTATTATATTTCATTTTATCAGTTGTGATTCATATCACAAACTCTTTCATTTAAAATTGATTAAAAATTTGGAATGTACAAAATTTAAACTTTTGTACTACCAATTTTGTTTTTTGTATCTGTTGTGTTTCATGTTTTGTAATAAGGACCTGTCCTGTAAAATAGAGTATGTTAAATAAATAAATGAATAATGATACGGCTATCACCAACAGATTTACATCCAATTGCCAAATGAAAATAAAATAATAATAATTAAAAAAATGTTTGGAAAAAAAGTATTTAAGTGAATATAGACATTAAAAATAAAATTATATTCAATTTAATTGCAATATATAATAACTATATTCATATTTATATTTCGTTTGTAACAAACAAAATATAAAATATTCAATACAATTCAATGCCATATCAATCACATATAATCAACACAAGTGAATGAAAATATCACGACACCTTATTGTATTGTTCTGAGTGGCATGTCTATATACATTTTGCGTTTGCATCTTAAAAATTGGTTAACACATTGACTGAAGTGTTGAAGAAAAAAACAATATGTAACTCAATGTTTAACGAACATGGAATAATTGCATGTTGTATCGTTCACGTAGTGTGAACAAGTAGACGCCAACAATAATCATGACATCGATTCATCTGTAACAGACTTGGTGAACCTGAGCCAAAATTATATGTTTTTCATTTTTCTCTTTTTTTGGTGAGATTTTCGTGACAGACTGATTTGGTTGCTGCTCAACATAAACTTCAGGTGTAGCGAAAAGTAATGATAGTCATTGAGAAACGTCCAGAAACGTGATGTGCTGATGAAACTCATTTCAATAAATATCCCATTTTGTTATCTCTCGTGGGAAAAAATCAATTTTCGTATATTCCATAAACTTGAGATTTTAAATGCGTAAAGAAGATTCAAAAAATTATAGAAATCGATTTCTCATTCACTTTAGATGAAATCGAAATATAGTAGAAAATATGTTCGGAATTGGTGTTCTTACTTCAGAGTTTCAATTATACTAAATATTGATTTTAGCAGTTTCCAGAAGCACCAACACTCTTGAAAATGCACTCAACGTTTTCGTCTTCATGTAATTCTTTTCATAAATTTATAAGATAACGTGTGGTATTTGTCTTGAGATACATTAGTCAAGCTAGCAGAAACTTCACGTCCGGAGAATGCAAATTAAAAAGATTCTTTGACAAGTCGAAAATGAATGTCGAAATGAATTTGAAATATAACACATACAAAATAAAAATACTAACTCGTTTTGGTTAAGTTAATACTAAGCCTTGAAAATTAATTATATCAAAAAATCCTATAATTTATTGAATGACCAAATGGATGAGTAATTAATCTTTCTTTAATTTCTGTTCTGTTCATAAATCCTAAGTTGTATATTTCTCTTTCTTTCACCTCGTTACTTCTCTGTACCATAAAAGTAATGGTACAATTAACAAGAGTGCTTAACTGTTCAAAAACTCATAGATTCACTTGTCTTTTTCCTGTTTTCCTATTTCAACTGCATAAATCCGTGTTATTGCATTGCCTTCTTATTAACTGAGTGTATCATATTTATTTGTTAATAGCAATTTACTGGAGAAACTATTGTTATTTTAACAAGATATAGTGAAGGTTATTCAGCTCAGTCAGTTTCATTTACAATATTTATATATCCTTGTAATAAACTTTGTTGTTTCATTTTACAAGTTCAAGATATTTTACATAAAATGTAAATGTTTTGAATGAAATGTTTCAAAACAAGCCATTTTGTGATGTTCAAATTTTGCTAATTTCTCCTTCATTTCCCAAGTCTTCTGTTCCCATAATAATATGTGTTTTCGAAAAGAATAGTTTATGTTTCTGTTATTCGTTATGAATGAACGAATATATGTATATATCGAATGAATTCTGAAACTCTTCGTGGTATTCGGTGATCCAAAATGGAATCTAAATTCTGACATTTAATCGAACAATTCATCAAGCAAATCCTCCCCTAATCGCAAACAATGCCTTGACGTAATTTCCGTTATCTTGTGTTCATCAAGCGGAAGTCTGGTCTTCAATAATCTACAGGTTCCCACAAGAATGAATCTATAGTGTGCGCCCCTTTGAAATTCGATCTAATCCACTCATTATCATCCTCTAACTTTATTCAGGATTTTATAACTCTTTTGATTATTCTGAATTGATATATTATGAAGTTATCTATAGGGAAAAATTCGCTAGGATAGGAGTCACCTCTCATAACTCGCATATATTTCCCTCCTTTCATTTCTTTGAAATGCACTAAAATCGATGACTTAGATATATAATCTGTAATGTAAATTCATAGGACATTTGAATATTTGTTATAAAATCGATTTAGTGGATATAAATCCCTTCAGCTGCAATACCATATAGATCACTCCAACCAGTTAGGTCCAATATTGTCCTGAAAATTTTAAGTACTTAGTTTATAAAATTATAAATTAAGTAGGTTGGTTTATTACTAGAGTATATTACTCTGTATTATATTTTTATAATTAGTAGCTATAGTCGATGCATCACTAGTTTTTCATTTTCCTCCTTTGTTTGTATCTTGTACTGATTTTTTCAGCGTCTCTATATGAATGTTTTTTATTGTGCGTTTACTTTAGATCAGGTATTTTCAAATACTCGTACATTGATACACACACACACACACACACACACAAGTGATATATATATATATATAAATGAAGTATCACACTCGTGCGATATATAACCCATGATATTCGCATATAGTTGCGTTAACCTATTACTTATTGCCTATTTATATATGATATTTTCAGCACTAACAGGCTAATTGTGAATCAAAAATCCTCATTTTTGTTGACGTTTAGTTGTATATCACAACTTTGACAAACCTAATGAATATTTGAATTCTATAAATTACTAATGAAAACATCAAATTTCTTTTTTGAATCAACTTGGCTTTTTTGCCTCTCTAGTATTCAGAATAATATTTCTGGTTCAGCATTCGCTTCGGAAGTGCTGATTCTAAATGTTTTATGATAAAACCGAATACTTGAGAAGACAACTGAAAAATGAATCTCGTCTAATCACAAAATATGATGAAACTCTGCAAGTCGGCCATTTCAAATACCTCGAGAAGTTTTACAGTCCTCAGGTTTAAACCAAATCCTTAATGAACAAAGAATTACCAAGCTCCAAAGGGCCTACAAGCTAACATGGGCTTACTATTATTATGGTAAATGCATAGTGAATTATAGAAATGCACTTCTTATTAGAAGTGCATTTCGGGAGCGCCAAATTGAGGCATAACACAACGATTCTTCCGAGAGCAATTTACGAGGCTGAAACAATAGTTATTGGAGGTCCGTCAAGGACAAGAACGAAAAATTCTCAGAAAAATTTCTCGGACCAATCAAAAGAGCGAAATTTGGATGAAAAGACCTTAAAATGAACTGTATCAAAAGACAAATAAAATAACAAAAGAAATCAAAAAACGACGATCAAAGTTCTATGCACATGTCAACAGAATGAAACAGTACAGAATACCGAAAAAAACTACTTGATATAATTGTAAATAGTGAATACGGAACAGAGTGACTAAGAGAGGTCCAAAAAGATCTACAACAGATCAACATAAAAAATCTCCAAGATCACACTGAGGGTCACTATAAAATCGCATATGGGAAATTTGTGCAAAAATCAATAATCCAACCTGAAATGAAATGCACAGATGAACGGAAAAAAAGCATTCCGAGAGGATAAAGCATTTTTGAGAGGCAAAAAAGAGGAGGCAAAAGACTTCAATCGCTCCTCTCATGGGAAATAATCGTTATAATAATAATAATATATATATATATATATATATATATATATATATATATATATATATATATATATATATATATATATATATATATACTTAGTTTCAGATTCACGAATCCTTATTGATTAGTCAATACTGAGAACTTCGATTGAAATATCGAATTTTTTCAAGAAAATCACTAAGGAAGCTGTCACCACAAATGCTGTCAACGGAAAAACCAGCTTTTTCTTTCTAGATATTGATTTGATAAAATTTTTCAGGATTGGCTAACAATGAACGATTTGTGAACCTGGAAACTAGTTATCAAACTGCCCGCTAGGGTCTGAACTGGAGCGATGAGGCATTGGAGCATTCTTACGCATTTACAAAGTTCAGAGTTCGAATGAAACGTCTGCAAAGCCTCTAAGTACGCACTGATCTTGTCGAGAGAAATCGATCTGCCATGCTCGAGAGACTTTACATCGCTTCTTCGATAGAGGGAGCTCAAGCGTTCACCTCATAAATCAATGTTTGCCTCATTTGAAGATTGGGTCTAGGTGCGATTGGAAAACCATCGAAAATTGATTGTTTGGATGCATTCCAATGGAGATTGCCATAACAGGATTAAAAATATATTTATGGTATATTAATTCAACATGTTCAATGTTTTTCGAAACGCATTTAATATTTATTATCGAAAGTCATGAGTTCGTTTTCGTTGACAAAATTTGTCTAGAAAGCGCCTTGACAGATTCATTTGAAATATTTCAATATTTCGATTAACAATTTTAATATTTTCAGTATTACAATTTACAGCATTCAAATAGGTTTTTGACTTGGATTCTCCAGCATTATCCCCTCCCAGCTCTCAAATTTATTGTTGGACGAAAAGATCACGACTACGGACGCCCACTAATTGATTAGGCCCATTAACAGACCCAACCGATTCAGGTTCTTCCAGACATTCTTCGTACTTTGGGATTATTTTTTCGTATTCTATTTATGAAATCTAATGAATAGTGTACTACAATATTAAAAGCAATTTTTTAAGTTCATATTTCATCGACTCAAGTCTGGAAATGCTGAAAATATTTAAGCCGTGGACAATCTATTATTCTATCAAATATTTATTTATGTTTTCAAAGAATTTTTTTCATTTGCGTTGGCTAGCGAACAACAGAATAATGAGCGATAAAAAACGAACATCCGTATTTAAAAGTCTATTGAATGCTGTTAGTCAGCAGTCATTCGTCAGAGTGCTCGACAACTGTAGATTTTTTCAGATAAGCACTTCAGGCGCAGAGTACAACAAAGTGGGGTTGAAAATAGGGGAGTTCATCCCTTATACCAACGTTCTTATTGTATTTCCCGTTGCATTTTGGCCACACTGTAACTTGATATAATATTATTTGTGTATGTATTGTTATGTGGTACATACAGTAAAAGCCAATCCGATAATATTTTCACGCAAAATTTTGGTATTAACTTTGTTGAGTAGATAATTATATGAAGGTTATAAGTTACGGAAATTACTTGCTTTAATGCGCTTTTTACTTCATCACATATCGTGATTTTTGTATAGATGTGCTACAAATGGTACAATTGAACACAATATGCTGAAAACCCATATTGCTGAAGACACAATAACGAAAAAATGGAAATACCTGATATAATTTCACTACTAAATTGTTTTTTTGACAAGTTTTCAGTGAGTTGTAGATTGGTAAGTTGAGATACTAGAAGTTGAGATTGAATTATCGCTTACCTCTTGGTGAAACATGATTGAAAATTAGCTTGAAAATAAAACATTTAGCTTCAGCGTTTAATTTAAATTGATATTTACCAGTATTTAATTATCCACATTCAGTCATAGATTCAATCATCAAACTTTAACGCACAAAAACATGTCTTAATAAAGATTCGAACTCAGAAGTTTGATGCAACTACTCGATGGTATAAATCCACTTGTCGAACACAATTGATAAATCATGAAAATCTGTTTGTGAAACAAGCTTCAAAAGAATGTTTGATAGTGTAGGCGTTTACTTGATGTAAATCCATTATAATTGAATATAAACCAAAATTGAACTTATGATTTGTACTTTATTGACTACATAGCACAACTACAGTCGTATGTAATGACGGAACAAGTCATGTTATGTAGTGTAAAATCATAAGTTCAAGTGTTTGAATTGAACTTTATATCCAATTCAAAACAATGTGTTAGAAATTTTCAAGATTTCACAGAAACCTTACTGGCACATTAATCGCGTTTTCTTCTGAGTTATCAACTGAGAATAAAGTTATCATTAGCAAGGTACAAAGTTCAATTCACTTTATCGTCAATAATTAATGATTATTTCTCAAACATAATGAATAGTGTTGGGTTCCAGCGTATCTCCCTGTGGAATCCCAACTGAAATTCATTTCACATTCTAAAATTTTGGTAGACATATATAAATTCACCTGATTTATGTGCAATATAGACAGTGAAACTAGATAATTTTGTTTGATTTCTCCATCCACAATCTTTTCGATTCAAGATTACAATTATTAATTGAAAATTACTTAATTTTATAAAACTAAAGGGTGAAGGTAATTGGGGACAAAATCAATGATAAAGAGAAAAAGTCGAGATTCATTGTATGTTTTAGCTTCGATATCCAGATTAGTTTATGCTAGATCAGAATGTCTATTTCTACTTTACAATTATCCAGATTAGATGTAAAAGATAGAATCCAATTCTTAGAGAGCCATTCCTGATTTGGTGGAACCTTACTTTTAAATCCAGGGGATATAGTGAAGCCTCAACTTGAAACTCCAGGAGATATGCGCTTACAAGCACATTTCAAAATTTATAAATATAAAAGATAATATATTAAACAATCAAACACTTATCAATATTCGCAATCAGAATCCAATATCGGAATGAATGAAATTTATATCCGGGCTATACCACCCTACTTACGATTGTTCCATGCGACGAGGTCTTAACATTTGTTTTTTCAACCATTGTAAGTTATTTTAAAGCGTTACAAAGGTTACTAAATGATCAGGGTATTTGCATTTCTAGTTTTAAGGAAACCCAAAGTGCTGAATGAATGTTTCAATCCATCAGTCCACTTCCGCTACTACTGAGCTTCCGGAATGTATAGACTTTTATATCCATCAACAACCGATGTAGCGATTGTAAAAGTTCTCCAATTGAGACCAATTCACTCTAATTAAATTTGAGGGATTTCAGCAGTGAGCGAGTTGTCTGAATGCAAGATAAAGTGAGACAAAACGTCACTTTATTATGGTGATTCCGGACCCTAACTGAACAGTAAATTGATGAAAATGACCTTCACCATCGTTTTATATTTCTCTATAAAGCCACCCTTCGTTGAACTAATTCTGTCTTTATGAGTATCTGACTTTTTAATTTACTCCTGGCTTTGTATGGGGCTACCGAAAGCCATTAGTCACAATGCACAAAGCAAATCTTCATGAAATTATTTGAGCCAATAAAAAACACATCACATCAATATGGCCCAAGCGTAATCAATATCATTCAAAGTTCTGTTCAATAACATCATTAATTATGATTTTTGTATCATTGCAATTGATAATGGTTCTGAATTGAATATCTAAGGGAGTTACAATTCATGAATATTTCAACAACATTGAAATATCCTGAGAAAATTCTTAATTTCATTGCATTTGTTTTATTTGTTTGTTTATTTTTTATTTTCACATACAAGGACTCACTCAACAGATAGTTTAAAACTCTCCTATCATAGAGGAGCACATATTACAAATGTTAATTACCTATAAACTAAGTTATATCTAATATGTATATCTTATAGCTAGAAATTTTTTATACATCTCATCGAGATAAAGTTTTCGATGCATTGAGTTAAATCTTTTCATCTACCAACAAAATACCTAATTCTACTAAAAAAGATTAGATAAATACATTATGAAAGGATAACTCTATAAAAACTGATAATTATTCTATTATCGACCTATAAATCATCTCTTTTTCAAATGTATCTTAGAAGTTATGAAATACGGAGATGTATTGTTGTAAACATAGCATGACCCTTTAGAATCAATACAACTTATGCGTAAAAATAACATACATTCAGTTTCAATACATAGAAAATTAGGAATTTGTTTATATTTTTTCATGCGTTATTGTCTATTTCTACAGCTATGGACTTATGAAAATTTGGGCTTGCAGTGTGAAAGGTATTAATTCATCAAAGCTATTTATTCATATTGATGCATTTTGAAAATGCATTGTCGACAAATACTTAACAAATTGAGTTTGGTGTCATCAGTGGATAATGAAATAATTTCTTCGGCGATGTATTTGGCACTCTGATGATTTCCTTCTACAACGAAACGCTCATTTGTATGCTTCCATGCAACAATGTGGCATCAACTTCAACTTTTTCTAACATATGATTTCTTGAACTTTGTTCAACTATGGAATACCTACTTAGGATGAATTTCGATATTTCGAAATATTTTAGTACTTAGAATATAAATAAACTAGCGACCCGCCCCGGCTTCGCACGCCGCAAACGCTACGCCCCGCAATTTTTAAATCTGTAATATCTTCGAAAATATTCACTTAAATCATACGGTGTAAAGGGCCATATATATCTATATTAAATGAACAAAGTATTCAAGGTATTTAATTGGTTAAGGATTAATGCTGTATGGGTTAAAATCGCTTCGAAAATTAGCCATTATTTGTCGCAAAAAGTAAATGACAAAAAAAAGTTATTGTGGGTTATCCATAAGAGATAGACATATACCATCACGGACTTTTCTGTAAACCTTTTCAATGTGTACAATACTTAGTACATTATTTTGATAAATCTCGTAGGGTTCAGCCTGCGTTTGCAATGTAAGCGGAAAAAATTTAATTATTTACGACATCACATTAGAAACCTCAAAAATAACAGTACTTCTCCACTATTTAGTGGATGTTATTATACATATAAACCTTCCTCTTGAATCACTCTATCTATTAAAAAAAACCGCATTAAAATCCGTTGCTCAGTTTCAAAGATTAAAGCGTACAAAGGGACAAAGGGACAGAAAAAGCGACTTTGCTTTATACTATGTAGTGACGATATACAAACTAATAGGCGTACTAGAATAAAAAGTGTATTCCTTCAGAATCCGTCATATCGAGAATGAGAGAAAAAAAGACAAAAAAAAGATTTACGAAGAAATCAGCAGAAAGGCTATTAGGTTTGTAAAAACCGCAAAAAATAATTTCATCAAAGGAAAAGTACATTCAATAACTGATGACATCAGAAAACGCCAAGAAAAGCACATATGCCAAGAAATGCACATATCTACAAATTGAAAACTTGCAGAACAGTAAAGTACTACTCGGTATAATAACAAAAGTGACTGCGGTCAAGAATGACTATAGAAGTGAGAGAATTGTTAAAAGGGATCTATAAAATCTATAAAATATCGAAGATCACTTAAAGTTTGCAAGAAAATCGAAGATGAGAATTTTTAGAGAATAAAGAGTTTCAAGGAGGTAAAAAAGAAAAACCTGTAAATTCTAGTTTCAAGTTAAATCGCTGCCCTAGTGAGGAGCGATTGAATTTCCTCCGAAATTTTTATTCAAAATATCGAAATAATGTGAATGAAATACTGAGGGCGTTGTCTGCACAAGACAAAATTGTCAACGAAAATTTAAACTTTCGAGAATTAATATTAAGTACATTTTAAAGATTTTCGAGTTTTCTGTTTCATCCTATTTTGGGAATCATCACTGACATGTATAAAAATAATCGACGCAGAATGTTCTTTCTGAACGCTTTTCTTCAACAGGCGCAATCAGACACATTCGTGATCTCCCTCTGTTGAAGAAATAAGTGAACTTTCTCGAATATAATAGAATGCATTCGGAAAGACAAATTCTATTCAAAAGAGGAAGAAACCATTCAACGGTATATTATAAGCATAAATCAGTTAGTTATTGCTACACCATAATGTTATGTAGAATGATATTCAGCCACACAGTGGCTAGAGGTCCTATATCAGAAATATTTCTTTCATAAATTCATAAATTTTCTCCCTTTTCATTTCGAAAAACAACAAATCCAGTAAATATGGGTTCAAAACAATGTTCATAAAGTAAACGAAATGAAATTAGAATGAAATGTCCTCAAACTAAATTTATGCACCCTAATTCCAGAAATTAATTCGAATAAATTTATTCTATAGCCGTATGAACGCACCTACTTAAAATTGGTTGCTTCATTTTATCATGCGTGAAGAGCCTTCAGCACATACATATGGAGAATAACGAAATATGTTTCCTTTGTCACGACCCTTACGTTATAAAAATCAATCTATCTCAGTTCATTGGAGTTTGAATGTGATTTGATCATTAATTATTGTATGAAATATATATATATATATATATATATATATATATATATATATATATATATATATATATATATATATATTATTTATATTTTTTGAAAGTTTTTAGCAATAACAGGCTTTTTTTGATTAGAAAAAGTTTATTTTTGTTGACGTTTCGTTGTTATATTATATTAAAGTTTTGACGTAGTTGTAATATAACAACGAAACGTCAACAAAACTGAACTTTTTCATATCAAAAAAAGCCTGTTATTGCTAAAAACTTTCAAAATAAAATATATATATATATATATATATATATATATATATATATATATATATATATATATATATATATATATATATATATATACTTTATTAGTTTTTATTTAGTAGAATCAAATTAGTTTTTTTATATTTTCACTTATTGATTTTCAATATCAGAGGAATATTTCTGGCTCAGCAGATTACAGATATTAAGATGTTTAATGTCTTTTCTTTCATTTACTGTGTTTTCTAACTCTTTACGAATGTGTAACATTTCTAAAATTTCTCTACATTTTTTGTCTTTTTCAGTTGCTAAATTCTTCGTATTTTTTAAAATCGTGTTTTTCTGTTATTTTATGTTTATTTAAGGCTGTTATTTGAGTTTTTGCGTATTTATGCGCTTTGATTCTCTCTTTGAGAATAATAACAATAAAAAAATTAAAACTCAAGTAACAGGTTTACATAAACATAAAATAACAGAAAAACACGATTTTGATTACAAAAATACGAAGATTTTAGCAACTGAAAAAGACAAAAAATGTAGAGAAATTTTAGAAATGTTACACATTCGTAAAAAATTAGAAAACACAGTAAATGAAAGAACGGACATTAAACATCTTAATTCTATTTACAACGAACTAATAAACCTTACAAATAACACTCATAAAATGAATACACAACAATCACCAAACATCACATCTCAAAACTCATTTTTTCCAGATCTACCTTCAAATTCACACACATAAACCAATAATATACATATTCTGGATAAGTATAAAAAACTATATGTAATTATATATATGTATATATAAATCACACTTATAAGAATCACCTGGCTTACCATGAGTTTTTCAGAGGTTTCCTCATGGTGAAGACGATTAAAACTTCCGAAGCGAATGCTGAGCCAGAAATATTCCTCTGATAATAAAAATCAATAAGTGAAAATACAAAAAAACTGATTTGATTTTTCTAAAAAATAAGTTTGACATTTTGATATCTATAGTAATTCATAAATTCAATTATTCATTAGTTTCGACAAAGTTGTGATATACAACGAAACGTCAACAAAAATAAAGTTTTTCATATTGTAAGAAGCCTGTTATTGCTAAAAACATTCAAAATAAAATATCTCAAACAGGCAATAAATCAATATATAAATATATATATATATATATATATATATATATATATATATATATATATATATATATATATATATATATATATATATATATATATATATGTAAAGAAATAGACTACAAGAGAATTAATTCGATAGTTATCGTGCTCATATCATCATCGCACTTGAAATATTCAATATTAAAATCATATTATAACTTTTTTTCGATATTTTTACGAATTATACAAAAAAATATTCTAGCAAAGCTGCTATGTGTAACATGAAACATTTGATGTCTCCATTATCCTTCAAGAGATAATTGTTAGAGAGTATTGAAATGGGTGTCAACATTTCTTGGAAA
This sequence comes from Henosepilachna vigintioctopunctata, assembly GCA_030704895.1. Classification (NCBI taxonomy): domain Eukaryota; kingdom Metazoa; phylum Arthropoda; class Insecta; order Coleoptera; family Coccinellidae; genus Henosepilachna; species Henosepilachna vigintioctopunctata. Next base: position 1,269,209 of record JARQZJ010000010.1, on the reverse strand, counting down.
CACAAGACAGATACTGTTTCGTGCTGCAAGGCAATCTTCAGTTGCGTCTCGTCCAACAAACCTAAAGTTTCATATTTTATATTTCAAATTCGTATGTGATATAATGCATACATTACTATACATCTATAACCTTTGTTCTCTGATAAAGTTATGATGGAGGCATTATCCTTCATAACTTTTGGATGATGAATAATTTTTGAATTCAGCCAAACAAAAACCGATTTAAATTTCTGTATTTATTGATCTCAATAGTTTTTTGCCTCTTAATCGAGAAATTCGTCTCCTTTTGAGCATTTAAATATGAATGCTCAAAATTTTAATAGTGGGACGAATAAATCACAAGTTTCTTGAAAATAGCTGACCCTCTTCAATGAACGAACATACTTTTTGTGTCATCCTGAAATTTAAGTCTTCTTATTGCATATAGGAGAATTCATTTAATTCTTTAATTCTTTGAATTTTACCAACACGCAAGTATATAAAAAAAGCTGAGGAATTCATCAGGTATAGAGAAAAAAATCAATTAGCCTTTGAATCTTCTGTGTTATCTCTGAATGCAGACAAGTCCGATTCGAAAAAAAGAATAAAACAAGAGTCAGACAAGGTTGAATTTCATCACTAAAAACAATTGAATGATGCACCCCATTGCAAAGGGCTATGTTCTTATTATACGTCTTTTCATCTTCTTTATTTTTACTTTCTATTGAAAGGGTAAAATGATATCTTTGAAAGAATTCTTTGGAAGTATTAAACTGCATAACGCTTCTTTCATCAACGACGGTCTGAAAAACGTGCATTGAAATATAATTAAGCTCACAGGTGGTCCATTCATTTTGTTTGACATATCAGTATTGGTCCTGAAAAGAGAAAAAAGAAAGACACGCTTCTTGAAGAATTCCTCAGATTGACTTTTAAAGGCGTGATTACTCATACGTTTCTAAGGATATTTGATAATGATTATTACTCGAAGACTAACTCTGAAATTTTCCAAATAATGTTTAAATTTCAGTTGAATATATATTTGTGATTTTATTACATGCCTGTTCGAAATTTTCTGAAAATTCACGATTTGTTTTGGAATTTCTAGAATTGATTTGCATTTTTATCCTTTAGTTGACAAAATACTTGTGTTATTTATTATAACACAAAAAGTTTTATATTTTTCAGATATTTTGTGTTTATATAGGAAAGATATTTGGACAATTGCATCTTTATGAAATTCATTTTTTTTACTGCATTCAAGGATGATTGACTTTTTACTACAATAATTTTTTTTTTCGATTGGTAACTAAATCGAAAATTATGAATTTCATTTTCATTATTTCTTGTTATAAATTGTACAATCATTGTTCATAGAAAATGTACGTATATTCTCCAATTCTTTCATGACTCAAACATAGAAAAGTTGTTTTTAATTTACGATATAAGTTATTATTCCTCTTGTTTTCGAGAAAAGTAATGGTTGCTTTTTTTACTCATTGTTTGTTTGGATTGATATTTCGTTATTTTTGTATAAATGTTATGTCTATATGATCTAATTTTCCATTTTGCTGTTCTTGTAATGTAAATTATAATGTTTTATGAAATTTATCAAAATTTTTAAGTGTTTGATTTATTGGATCTTCATACAATGCAATTATTTCATGAAACTATAGATTTATTCTATAGTTTCTCAATTTTTTCTCATTTCTTGTTGTATAAATTTACTTGCTTATCATCGTATTAACTTAGATTATACTATATATATTTTTTCATTTCATTCATTATTATTTAGTTATTAGTTCCAAAAAAATTCAAAAATATATGACAGTTAATCAAATTACATAAGAAAACTTAACACAAAACACCCTTGTCACAAGTAACAAGAGTATATAATCAAAATTTATATCTTAACCTAACCTAGATCAGGGAATATGTTTTTCTCAAAAATTTTAAAACTATTTACTATTACATTGTTTGTCACCTAAACTTGAAGTTTGTGTGTAAACAAACCTGCCAGATTCAAGAAACTTATGTAATATGGTGTTGGCATCAACTGACGACTGAAAGTAACATTCAACAAAATACCCAACCCGGGTTCACAGAACAATTATTATGAACATTGAGCTGAAGCAAAACTCCGATGCAGAGTTTTGTTTTATATCTAATGTTGGGGGAAAAGTTTTTACGTTTCAATCATATTATGTGAAAAATACATATTTGAATTATTTTAGTTTTTAATGTGGTATTTCACTTTCATTCAAGCATCTCTCCAAACAATGAGTGATCAGAATATTCCAATACTAGTATTATATATTGATATATTATTTACTGTATATACAGTAAATAATAACATAATAGTAATATGCAGTATAATAAAATATAATAATAATGATAATAATAATAATGAAGTTTATTCAAGTATAAGCATAAATAAATATATTTCACAGATTTATGCTTGATGAGGCCGATACTTGGACAAAATTAATATCCATAATGAAACAATATTTAGAATTTTCTCAAATATACAAAATCTCTCCAAATTAAAAATCAAAATTCTCAAAATTATGAGGAAATTCTAAATATTGTTTCATTATAGATATTTCACAGAGATAAGATTTTCATGAAAAATTATCTGTACGTGACATAATTGAATTTCTATAAAGTGAATTTGTATCTCGATATACATACATAAACATTATGGTTACCTCTCAATAAATTTAGGGTTATTTTTCCTTCATCCATTTCAATATAATCTTGGAGTTCTTGTTTATTTTTATATGTATTATCGATCGGAGAATCTAATGATAACATTTATTGTCTTGTTCGAGTTTTAATTACTATATCGGTATTGCGTATCATTGGTCATTGAATGAACTCTAAATATATGTTTCCAAATTATATATTTCCACATATATCCGTTCTCTGACTTTTATTTGTTCATGATGAGCTTTAAAAACTCCTTATCCTTTGATGACAACCATTGCTTTTTTCTTCTCAAAATTTCGAGATTTCCGAGTTTTTACGCTTAGTGGTAGGGCTGTGTACAGTTTACCAGCTATTAACTTTTTTCAAGTTTTTTTGAGCATTTGGTAGCTATGTAAGTATTCTGCTTATATCTGGTTGTGTATCAATGTCCAGTACTTCGAGTGAAATTTTGCTTATATTTGCAAAGACTTGTAGAACCATTATATATCGTATAACTATATATTGTAATTCATTTCTCTGAAGCAAAACTGTTAGGTACTCTAATCATTGAAATAATGGGTGTTTCGGATATAATACATAAAAAATTATTCACAATTGAGAAAAAGAGTTTATAGTATTGAACAGAAGCCATTTCTACTAATGATACAATAAGAGATGAAGAATTATTGTTAAATAATTCGATGCTATGCAAATTTCATTTGAGTTACTCTCACATAAATTCAATTTACGTCTCAATTCACTGAACATTGACATTGCAAAGATCGTGACAGCCTAAAGTTTATGGATCGGAGACCTTCCATTTCATTGATTATTCTGATTTATATGAAATGTAATACACGTTCATCGATAACTCTACAATGCAAGGGGATTTATTGACTTTATTAACCGGTATTAACTTTTTCCAGGTGACGTATTAGGCTTTAATTCGGAAAATTTATCTTTGTATTATCATTTTATATGCAGTTTTGTAAAATATTGATGCCGAGATGAAGAAAACACATTCAGAGCAGATTCATTTCACTTAAGTCAACATCGTTTATCCCATTAAAAACAAGACAAGTTAATATGAACCTTAAGTTATTTCTGAAAAAATATATATATATATATATATATATATATATATATATATATATATATATATATATATATATATATATATATATATATATATATATATATTAACTTGATAATAATAATCACTTTTGTTTCTCGGTAATATGAGATTTATTTATTGGCTATTATTTACAATATTTACATCAGTTACAAAGTTACCTGTAAAATGAGAAAAACAACAATTGAAGTTTATTATTATCACTCTGCTTCACTTCGTTAAAACTCTAAAAATATACTTGTTATTTACTCAGTGATCTTTCTTTCCTTCTTAGTTATTCTCTCAAAACGCCATCTTCAAAACTTCGACATTTGACAGTGATTTTATCGATGGTTCCGTTTACCGAAAGGTAATTGAAGGACGCTCGTATTATATAAAGTGCGTCAAATTTGAATGGAGAAAGTTCTTTCTTACACACATTTATTTTTTTTTCAAATTTGATTTATTGCCTGTTTGAGCTATTTTTAATGTTAAAAGCTTTTTTTATGTCGACTTTTCGTTGTATATTGTTTCGTAGTATATCATAACCTTCTCAAAAAACTTTATATTTTATCTTTTTAACTTTTTGTTTCAGTTTTTTGACAAAGTTGTAATATACAACGAAACGTCGACAAAAATGAAGCTTTTTATATTGAAAATAGCCTGTTATTGCTAATGCGATATAAAATACGATAACGGAAGAAATCAGAAAACGACGAACAAAGTTCTATGCACATGTCTGCAGAATGAAACAGTCCAGAATACCGAAGAAACTACTCGATATAATTCTGAATATTAAATGCGGAACAGAGTGGCTAAAAGAGGCCCAAAATGATCTACAACAGATCAATATGAAAAATCTCTGAAATCGCAGTGAATGTCGCTATAAAATCGCAAACAATCGTAATATTAATAATAATTTTATATATATATATATATATATATATATATATATATATATATATATATATATATATATATATATATATATATATATATATAGTTAAGAGTTTACGGTATTTACCTGAGATTTACGTTGTTTGTTTATTTGTAACAGCCGTTTACATATGTTTCAAGCTAATTGGCTCTCATCAGAACGGCGTAGTTCAAGTTATTAGATGTTACACACTTGAAAGTTGATTAAAAAGGAAAACACAGAACAAAACAACACAAAATTCCACGTGAGGAATCTACATCATTTTTGGTTAAATCGAATATCTTGACCAAGCTTGTTAAAGCTATATTTTCAGACTGAATCGATGTCTACCTGCGATGAGATATTTATACCTTCTAGAATTTTGTACCGACAATATTATAAATTAAAAACAAAGTTTGTCAGGCTGAAAATGAAGTTAAGAGTTTACGGTATTTACCTGAGATTTACGTTGTTTGTTTATTTGTAATAGCCGTTTACTGTTGTAATGATCTAGATTCCTCACGTGGAATTTTGTGTTGTTTTGTTCTGTGTTTTTCCTTTTTAATCAACTTTCAAGTGTGTAACATTTTCAGCCTGACAAACCTTGTTTTTAATTTATAATATTGTCGGTACAAAATTCTAGAAGGTATAAATATCTCATCGCAGGTAGACATCGATTCAGTCTGAAAATATAGCTTTAACAAGCTTGGTCAAGATATTCGATTTAACCAAAAATTATGTAGATTCCTGTGTTTTTCCTTTTTAATCAACTTTCAAGTGTGTAACATCTAATAACTTGAACTACGCCGTTCTGATGAGAGGCAATAAGCTTGAAACATATGTAAACGGCTGTTACAAATAAACAAACAACGTAAATCTCAGGTAAATACCGTAAACTCTTAACTTCATTTTCAGCCTGACAAACCTTGTTTTTAATTATATATATATATATATATATATATATATATATATATATATATATATATATATATATATATATATATATATATATATATATTCAATATTTTCAGTGTTTAATTGGAATTGCAGTCAAGGACAGGAAAATCAGTTAACACTTTAGTATTTTCAAAGCTTTCTTTGCCTGTTTAAGATGGCTTATTTTTATTGCTTTTAGCAATAACAGGCTATTTTCAATGTTAAAAACTTCATTTTCGTTGACGTTCAAAAGATTTTTGACGAAGTTGTGATATACAACGGAATTGAAGTTTTTAACATTGAAAATAGCCTGTTATTGCTAAAAACATTAAAAATATAATTTATATATATATATATATATATATATATATATATATATATATATATATATATATATATATATATATATATAGATTTACGTTGCTTGTTTTTGTAACAGCCGTTTAAGAAATTTACATCAGGTATTTACCTGAGATTTACGTTGCTTGTTTTTGTAACAGCCGTTTACATACGTTTCAAGCTAATTGGCTATCATCAGAACGGCCTAGTTCAAGTTATTAGATGTTCAACCTTGGTTGTTGATTGAAAAGAAAAAGACACAGAACAAAACAACACAAAATTCCACGTGAGGAATCTACATCATTTTTGGTTTAAATTGAGTATCTTGGGGACAATAAGATAAATTAAGAACAAGTTTATCAAGTTGAAAATGGAGTTAAGAAATTTACGGTATTTACCTCAGATTTACGTTGCTTGTTTTTGTAACAGCCGTTTACATATGTTTCAAGCTAATTGGCTATCATCAGAACGGCCTAGTTCAAGTTATTATATGTTCAAACTTGGATGTTGATTGAAAAGAAAAAGACACAGAACAAAAAGCAACGTAAATCTCAGGTAAATACCGTAAATTTCTTAGTGCCATTTTCAACCTGATAAACCTTGTTCTTAATTTATATATATATATATATATATATATATATATATATATATATATATATATATATATATATATATATATATATATATATATATTAATATTAAAATAAATTAAACTCTTGGTTTAATGTATATCACGATTTATTTAATATATATATTAGTCATTTTCAAGACCTTGATTTCTTGAAAATGAGCTAACCTGAAACATGTTGACTATACATATTGTTAAATAAATCGTTTAAGCCAAGAGTTTAATTTATTTTAATATTCAATTATGTTTCATTAAGCGAGAATTCAATCTCATTAATATATATATATATATATATATATATATATATATATATATATATATATAAATTATATAGAAATTATAATGAAAATGTTATGGACATAACAAAGCTTGTAGCGATGAAAGTGTGTAATCAGATATTCAAAGGACTCTCTTACAAGGCGCAATCTCATTAAGCAACCATTAAAAATCAGTAGTAATAAGAGGATACGACGCAAAATCCTGTTTCCAAAAATTATTCTTCTTTTACTTATTTATTTATATAATCAATTCCATGAAAATAAGGGTTTGCGTTCTCAAATTAGACTTTAAAATACCTTACTCGAAGGTAATCATCGTCATTTCATACATGCCCAGAGTGAAGTGAGGTGATCTGGTTTTATTAGAGATCGATTTTTTTGATATAAATACTCAATGAACTGAAAGACAATACAAAATGATACAGCAATTTAAATCGAATTAAAACAACAACAAAAAGAGCAGGTGCAGGATGTGTACCATTTTTTTCGTACTAATACTGGATAGATGCGAATAAAATTGAATATCATATTCATGTAGTTGCAATTAGTGCACGAAAAGAGATTGTAAGGTGAGATCAAGTGACTCAAGTTTGATTCTTTTGAAGATCTCACTGTAGCGACTACTTGAGAAGACATTTATTTATACAGTTGACTTGGCTCCTGGCGGCGCAGATGAGATGATAGTAGTTTGTAAACTTCAGACTTTTGCATTAATCATATTTTCATATTGAAATAATTGCAAGGTAATTTTATCGTATGTATCATTAATCATTCAACTTGGACAGATATAAATAAAATCAAAATTTCTTACAATATCGACGAATTCTCCAGTACTTTCAGAATATCTCTGAAGAATAAATAAATAATAAAATAAATTTATTGAAAAACATTCTTTACATTGTAGAATTACATTCATTTCAATTGATACAATAATTACAACTAAGAAGAATGCTCTCAAAAGGACTGAATTCAGTTTTGAGTCTGATCTTCCATTCAGCCCTCGAGCAAAAATATTGGTTCAAACAAAAATATTGGTTAAATTTATATTTACAATAATATACAACGTTATTTGAAAAGAAAAAAATTACCTCAGAAATATCAAACATTTGAGACAATTTCACATGGTGAAGAACATTTGTGTTAAAAAAATATAAAAACATATAATACAACAATATTTAAAATATTTTCATAATTTAATATAAAATACGCATGACAACGTTTCGAAGAACTACTCATTAATCAAATGCTGGATTAATACTGATCTAGTATCAATCCAGCATTTGATAAAGTAGTACTTCGAAACGTCGTCATGCGTATTTTATATTGAATTAGGAGAAAATTTTAAATATTGCTGTATTATGGATATCAATTTTCTCCAAGTATCGGCCTCATCAATTATCAATAAAAAACATATGATACAAAAAATTGATTCATACATTATTGCCTACATTCGAAATACTATGTACATATATGTATGCCTTTGTTAAGAGCAGAGATTTAAGAAATTTAATAAATGTTCTAAAATGAAGAATAAGTATGAAACTGGATGTACATTCATAATCATCTTGAAAAACTCCTTCAATATCGATTTATGAGCACTAGTTAATCAATAGTAGCTTTTATGCACCTTTTGGTCTACTTTACATTTAGGGTACGATGATTGCAGATAGATTAAATTTGTAGAACCCATTCGAGAAAACCATAGCACTATTTAATGATCAGGAAGAGGGGATTATGGAAAGTCATTTGACAATTACAGTGAAAATGATTCCCTGCTAAATTTCTAGTCACGAAACTTCATCAAAATTTCAACAAAAAACTTCATGAACCAGCCTTCCTTAATAGGTGACATAAGTCAAAAAAGAACGATAGTTTATTTTGACTTTAATTTCATCATACTATTCATTAAACAACCTCAAAACTGAAAAATTTTCAATTCCTTGGACCTACAGTTCAACATCGGTTTCGAAGGTCCAATGAGCTTGAATTTTCTGACATCGTTCAACAATTAATCATTTTCAATTTGACTCATTAAGTTATTGACAGACACAAATATCCATGCCTTTACTTTGAAAATTGTTCAATACATTTTATGGTTCAGTTTACAATTCCTTTGTCATTGCCTGAAATATTTGTCGGGTCGATTGAACCATTTTTGTGAAATTAAGCAGTGTTTAGTACAATTGTAGATTTCTGATCCTAACAATTCTAAAGAATTTTTGGGTTCATTTATTTTTGTATATTTATCATTTTCAAGGTTATATGAGTTGTCGTATCTCATTTGACTCCATCAAAAACCTACGAATCAGAAAATAAATTAAGTAAACGTAAGCGTGAATAAAAGAACCACTATTAAATTAAATTAAACTCTTGGCTTAATGTTTCACGATTATATTTAACAATATAAATTTGTCAACATGTTTCGAGCTTGAGCTCATTTTCAAGACTTTCAATAAGAATTTCAAATTGTCAACATGTTTATACTCATATTCATTCACGAAAAAATTCATATTGTTAAATATAATCGTGAAACATTAAATCAAGAGTTCAATTTAATTCAATATTCAATTATGTTTCATCGAGAGTTAAGCGAGAATTCAATCTCAGTCATTAACAGAACCACTAGTTATTGTTCTGCGATGGTGCTTTGTTAAAATACAGCTCCTAAAGAAACATCAGTGGTCTTCTTAGATTTGAATAAATTATTAAAAGCAATATATTAAAATTAACACTTAACACTTAAGTTTCACTAAATATATCAAAAACTATACATATGTTTCGGGTGGTTCACCCATTATCAAGAGTATAGAATGTTACTGTAGTTCAGTAACTAATGTAATATAATGTACTTCAGTAACATTGTATACTCTTGATAATGGGTTAACTACCGTATGTTGAGTTTTCAATATATTTAGTGAAACTTAAGCCAACTGTGTTAATTTTAATTATTATTTTTTATTTTTTTAACATAATGTTTCAGCAAAAGATAAGCGAAACCTCCGTGTCATTGAATAAATTATTATTTCAGAAATGTGAATAATTGAGTGTTGGGAAGATGTAAAAATGTATAATATAAAAGGTAAAGACTGTCCATTCGGTTTATAGAATAGGTACGTTTTTCCAATATAATGTGAGTAAAATTTGAGGACAAGCACTTTAAAATACATGGACTTCTCGAAAATGTTGATGAACTCTAGTAAAACACTTCTCTTGAAAGCATTGAACTGCTGTTAACACGGAACCTAAGAATATTGTTGTCTCGACCAACTCAATTTCATGTTGTATTCCATATTTTAATCCTAGTAATGAGAATGTTTAGAATGAAATTTACTGAAACTGATTTTTTAATTTCTGAATATGAGGAGAACTGATGAAAAATTGTACTGTGTTGGATTTAAATTTTAGTACTCAATTCCACAGATTGTTACCGAAAAATGAATTGGCGTTTTTGAACAAATACTCACAAAATATTCAAATAAGGATTTCTTTCAGCACGTCTTATAAGAACACACAAACGAAAAACGATTAGTTCACAAAGTAGGAATGCATCTAAATACAGTCCCTAAAATTCGTTGGGACAAATTCGATTATCGGAATGGAAAGCGAAAAATCAAACAAAAGTCTAATTAGAGACAGATAGAAAATTCGGGTCTTTCGTTCCCACCGTTTGTTGACTCTGCGTACACAGAACGACAGAGGCACAACGGCTTAGAATTAAGTGCCACTCACAATGGTGTAATTTAACCCTTGTTATTCGACATTTATATTTAATGAAGGGTTAGGTAGCAGTGATTCGACCACCCTTTCGATGTTTCGATGAAATCAATAGGGACGTACCTCCAAAATACAAATACAATACCATCCGTTTGTGATTTGTAAAGCATAGGTGTTTCAAATATTGGAACAGTTTAAGTCAATACAGAATAAGAAGATTAACGTCCAACCGTTCAATTCAGTTCTGTATCAACTATTTGGACCATGTTTAATACATACGTATATATATATATATATATATATATATATATATATATATATATATATATATATATATATATATATATATATATATATATATATATATATATATATATATATATATATATATATATATATATATATATATATATATATACTATATATATATATATATATATATAAGAGTTAGGTTTTTCAGATTGGCGGTACTGGTTGGTAATGTTATCCAAACTTCATCTGTCAAAGTGAAACGTTTTCAGTATACTCTGCCATTTTATCGTGGAAACACTTACAAACGAGCAACGATTGCAAATATATTTTAACGGGTATATATATATATATATAGTATATTTTATCAGATTGGCGGTACTTATCAAAATTCGTACTCTGTGAAAAATGTGTATCGTTTGTAACGATCATATTATGGTCATCATAATCGACCTGGTGAATCAAAAATTCGTGCTGTTATCGCCAAATTTCGCACCAAGTTTACTTTGTTGGACATTAAACCATTGTCTCGCATGCGTACAGTGCATACTGAAGAGAATATTGCAGCCGTAGCGTACAATGTTAATGAGGATAGTGAAATGTCAATTTCACGACGCTCATAGTCATCAAAATCTTCTCGGCATTCTGTATAGCGTTTGTACCACTTATAAACACATTTTTGAGACAAAGTAGACTCGCCGAATGCCAGTCAACATTTTAAGTGCGTTGGGGCACTTTATTCCATTTTCAACTGAAAATTTAATAAATATTCTGTGAAACATTCTTTTCAAAAGTAAGAAATCGTAACTAACCTCTTCAGTTATCAAAAACAAACTAGTACTTCAAAATGGCTGATAACATATGAGAAACGTATGTGTACCAACATAACGATAGATTTCAATAATCGAATGTGCCCGCGAAAATTGAAAATTCACCTTTTCTTTTGAACAGACCTCGTATTTATATATATATATATATATATATATATATATATATATATATATATATATATATATATATATATATATATATATATATATATATATATATATTCAAGAAGTATTATCGGGAAGAGGTCAGTGCAAATTGAAATGTCAATTATTCTGAATATTTCGCCATTTATTTTATGGCTTCTTCAGGAAAAGCTACAAAGTATATTGTAAAAATAATAACATAATTTGTCTGCATAAACTTACAATACTTACAGAGATAATTCACTCAAATAAACTCTAAACAGCAAAACATCGACTGCCACATTTGAAAACATAACGAATAACCCGACGAGACCAAACCAAGTGTTAAATCTTTTTCAAAATGTTACAATAAATGCTACTTAGTTGATTTGTATCTGTTTTATAATTTATTGCATTTCGTGTTTTACTGATGAGATACATTTCAAGAAAAAGACTATTCCTGTAGTTTTGGTGTTCTTCCAAAATCTTCACATCTCCGAATCTGAAGTTATGTCCAGTTTTTAAATGGTGGTCTGTAAGAGCACATGATCCTTTTCTCATTTAACAGTCACTTCTGTGTTGTGTTATTCTTTGTTCTTTCAATTTTTTTTGAAAACGGAGCATAACTTCAGATTCGTAGATGTGAAGATTTTGGAAGAAAACCAAAACTATAGGAATCGTCTTTTTCTTGAAATGTATCCCATCAGTAAAACACAAAATGCAATTAGTTATGAAACAGATACAAATCAACTAAGTAGCAAATACTGTAACATTTAAAAAAAGATTTAACACTTGGTTTGGTCTCGTCGGGTTATTCGTTGTTATGTTGTCATATGTGGCAGTCGATGTTTTATTGTTTAGAGTTTGTTTGAGTGAATTATCTCTGTAAGTATTGAAAGTTTATGCGCAGACAAATTATGTTATTAATTTTACAATATACTTTGTAGCTTCTCCTGAAGAAGCCATAAAATAAATGGCGAAATATTGAAGTAATTCGGATTCCAATTTTCACTGACCGCTTCCCGATAAAACGTCTTGAATGTTGAATTTTTCCGGTATCCAAAATATATCCATATATATATATATATATATATATATATATATATATATATATATATATATATATATATATATTTAAAATTGATGTAGTAATTATATACATATGTTTCGGCTCTAGGCCTTTTAAGAATATTATAAATAAGGCCTAGATAAACATATATATAAATATTATATCAATTTTAAACTGTGCTCATTCCCAAGAAACCTTCACACTTATGTTATTAAGCAAAGCACAAGAAAACTAAACGAATTATATATATATATATATATATATATATATATATATATATATATATATATATATATATATATGAGTAAAAGATGATGAATTCTCGGCAAAAGTAGGGCCACTATAATTGATACACCACCAATATATTAACCTTGTCTATATTTCGAACATGTTTACATTCTTCATCAGGACTCTGAAAAATAAATAAGTGTAAAACAAAATTGTAGCTGGGCTCATCAAATTTTCTTTGAGAGTAGACAACTATAGATGCAACTGAGCCTAGCAATGTCTGTTTTTTTATTGCCATTAGCATTAATATGGCACATTTCCAAAAATATTTTATTCTGATAGCCACTTAAACTATTTTAAAATACTGGATATAGCTATAATAATATTTCTCTATCATTTATCCCTTGAAGGAAAATGGAGACATCACATCGTAAACGTTCACATATCTAGCTCTACTATAACATTCTCTTGGTAAATTTGAATTTTTCAAATGAATGTTCTAGTGTTCATTTTCTTAAATATTTCATTCAGTGCCATAAGCACAAAAAAATTTCATTTCCTATATATATATATATATATATATATATATATATATATATATATATATATATATATATATATATATATATATATATATATTTGCATTCATAATCGGATATAATATACAGCTTTTATAGGCATTTCAACGTAATAATATCGCGACCCAAACTCATTACTCGTTTTCGCAAATTGGGTTGCCATATACTTAAAGCCAACAATTAATTTGCAACGTATGAACCAACTAATGATTTCAGATTACCGTGGCAAGTTATATCCACTATAATTTTCTCAGGATTTGAATTCAATGGACTTTCACATTACTGAAACAATGTTGAACTTCGAAATAAACTTTTAAACTCACCTTGAATTAACTGCCAATCTGACTATAAAATTGCATCAGTCATGCTCTTCAAATTAATTTTGGTAATTATAATTTTTTCCAAAATGATTTACTACTAGTGACTCTGTACGATATTTCTTTAACGACTATTGAGCTTATGCAGTATAACTTGACGTTGACTAATTGAAACTGATGGGTAGGCGTAGTCATCATTATTCCGTATATGTAATCTTCTGCATTAAAGTTCTTCAATTTTCCACAGAGGATCTTTTGAAGCATCAAACTAAGACAAAAATTTCTAGCGCAGAAGCTTCCTTTCAAAAAAAAACAGCAAATAGTGTAATGATACGAGTGAAATCGATAGGCCGTTAAAACGGGCAATATTTCAATGCGACCGTCGTTTAATAGATAAACAGACGTTAGTAGGCACAATAAAAAAATACTATCACCTGTACCCCCATGGTTGGCACACGTTCGTAATTACTCCTTCATTACTATCTAGAAAATAGTTGTTAGAAAGGTGCACAGCGCGTGGCTTAATACACGATGCTCACAACATTCATTTATAATAACCAGTTATTTCTTGCTCTTAAATATGTCAAATACATTTACGAAATCAATAAATACAATCCACAATCCAAATATGCCACATTCACATCGATATAGTATAAATTCCAAGTGCTACATTTTGAAAGGATAAAATTATTATGATCGCATAAACGATTTTTGAATACTCAATCATAGAAACATATTTGATATATACTATGCTTTTAGAATTAATTGGAACAAACTTTTTTTCTCCGTTTGAGTTACTGTAGTGTAAGTATGTGAGTACCAGGGTGGCCCAAACACCATCATATATGCTTGTTTACTACCTGAGTAGACGCGAGGGTTCGACCTTGACCATCATTTACATTCTGAACGGTTTTACCTCGCCAGCAACTCAGTTGTGAGCCTACCTGTGCGACAGTTGGTGGTTTCAATTTTGATACGTGCTGTATTGTATTGTCCAAAGATGGATATCACCACGAGGAAGAGTTCCAAAATTATCGCGCTTAATGAACACACATCATATAGCACAAATGGATATAGCTGAAGCTATTGGCGTGAGAAAGTCCAGCGTTTCCAGAATTTTAAAAGCATTTGAAGAAAGTGGCTCATATTCTCCAAAACGAAAAGGAAACTTGGCTGCAAACGCAGAACTACTCCAAGAACAGACAAATTCGCAAAACTACTCCAAGAACAGACAAATTGTGATTAAAAAATAGCAAAATTAATCCGAGAAAGACAAGCACTGATCTTTGAAGGGATTTAATGCTAGAGCATGGCCGTAAGCCAAGAAGACCAAGAAGAAAGCAACTGCTTACCCAAAAAATGATGAAGAAACGGTTGGCATGGGCCAAAAAGTACCGTGCGTGCACTGTGGACGACTGGAGAAAAGTGGTTTCTAGTGATGGGACACATTTGTTTGTTCAAGGATACAAATCAAGTGGTGTTAGACGAAGTGATGGGGAAACCTTGCGGCCAGATCACATCCAGCAAACAGTACAAAACATACTTAGAAACACATATTTTGAGGTTTTTTCACAACTAATTGCACTGGACGATTAGCTCCTATAACAGGGATGATGAATTCAGTGAAATATATGGAAATATTGCGCACCAGGATTGTCTCATTTATGGAAACGTTTGATGGGGACATTTCAGCACGACCTGGCTCCTTGCCACAATTCCGAACAAGTGCAGGTCTTTTTGCGTGAGAATGAAATAAAAGTACTCGATTAGCCGGGGAATACACTTGATCTCAATCCCATTGAGGTTTATGGAATATTTCAAAGAAACGACTAGCAAAAATGGATTTCACTACAAAAGAAAAAATGATTATAAGTGCAATTCAGGTGTGGTTTCATGATGACAAATTGAAGAAACCTGCGCTACGCTAGTGGAATCGATGCCTAGACGAATTCAAGAAGTTATTTCTGCGAAAGGAGGACATACTTCATATTAATATGAAGAATTTACGCTATTTTGTATGTAGATATTTACTTCATTCAAATGTAAGATTTTACGAAAACATTGTTTTTTATCCTTTGTCTCAATTAATTCGAACAGTATAGTAATATCGTTATGAAAAATTATTTAAAACAACTTCATCATGAAAATCTCATAAGCTTTCAATAGGCGTTTCGGATTCGAAACCACCTTCAGCTGGCATAACTGCTATATTGAACTAGACTACTCGACATCAAAGAATAACAAGGCAAATGGTGTGCTTTTGAACCATAGAGCAGCATATAGATCACGGAACAAGAAGAACAGAAGAACGTTGAAACATTTCTCATACAGTAAAAAAAATGTAATTTCAGCATTTTTGTTATGACATTTTTAAAATTATTCAATCGAATGTTGTCGAATTACTGCAATTATCATTGAAAAATATTTCAATTTTCATTTTGAAGAGCAGTTTTTTGTCTCTTCACTTTGAGGTTATGTTGAGGTTTGGGAACATAAATCCAAACAGCCAGCGGAAAGTTTTAAATCAAAATATTTTCAAAGATTGAATCAATTTTACCTTTATGATATCTGAATTTTCTGAACGATGAAGAAATACTCGTTTTCTTATAAAACTGGTACTTATTTAGAAGTTTTATTCAGCTACTCGAGTAAATAAACAGAAATATTCATGAAAATTTCGGTTTCAGAAGGACTCTGCTATGAACGAACTATATTCTCTTCAATTTCTCAGCAAATTAACTATAATATCTTTAATTTTTTCAATTCATCGTGGATCTTGTCTTCCTCTTTAACTTTCCGAAATAAGCATGTTAAAAACAAGTTCTCATTATTTTCAAACTATATATCAACTTATATTTAAGGGTCACTTTCCAACTTTAAAACTTATTCAAACAATATCTGAAATTAAAGAAATCGAATTCAAAATGGCACTCCCCGCTAAGATTTCCACTTACAGTGGTGTAATAAAATAAATCATCGAGTATATCTTCAGATGTGTACTTAATCGAAGTTTCTTAAGATCGTAATCTTCTTATCTTCGCAAAATAGGGATATTGCATGTTAAAATTAAAATTACCCACCAAGACTGATATTAAGTTACAATCGTAAATTCAGTATGTACTAGGCCATTTACAACTTTTTGCTAATAAATTGCGTACCAGTTCAGAAGTGACAAGTAACGTTTGTCACATAATTAGCTTTAGTCGACGAAAACATGCCCATAATTTTGATTTTTATTATCGCATTAAGGTCGAACAAAAAGAAAGTTATTGTGCTAATCGTCTGCTAATCATAGAATTATAAATGTTATCTAATGTCTTGATGACTTCTTCTGAGTAAAAACTGAATATTTACATATTAAGTAAGATATACATAAGCAACTTACATTGTAAGCTTAGTTATACAAGATAATGCATCATAAAACTTTTGCAAAAGTCCTTTTTTTGGCAGGCATTGGTTACTTGGATTCATGCGGACCGTTATTTTTAAAATATGAAATAAAGCCTTTCCTACATTGTGGATATATAACGTTCTTATAGAAATACATAAGGATGTAGATACATCAATAAAACAGTTTGATCTACATAATTATAATACAAGAGGCGCAAATAATATCTGAACAACTAAGTATCGTCTAAATAAATCCAAAAAAACTCCATAAATTATAATTTATACAATATCTTACCTTCCCATTTCAAAGAGCTTTCTTTCAATAAATTCAAAATAAAAATCAAGAAATATCTTCTGAGATTTTGCTTCTATTTTGTCAGCGAGCGTTAGGATCACTTCAAGGCAAAGTCTTTAATATAAACATGCTCACCACATCTTTTTATGTGTTACTTTTTAAGACTTATTTTTTGTGCATTATATAATTTTTTTTCAGTTTTATGGTGAATTAATCACTCAGTTAACGAAGTTTATACTTATTAGACTCCAATCGTTAGTTTCATCTTGGTTCAATTTTGTATCTTTATCTACTTTTTTGTATTATTCTCTAATTTATGTTCATTTTATTTGTGGAGGAGTGGAAGAATGATTCGTCAAACTCCTACCATTTGTAAGAAATTTCTTTTCTCTTCAGTAAACATTACTTACTTACTTAATATAAAATTTATGACAATCTTCCCTTATACACTACAATATTTAAATCCAAAAATATATACGAGGGTGAATCAAATTTCAACGGTCATTTTGTTATCATGCTTCGAATTCATTTCTGAGTTATAATTGTGTTTTATGAGTTCATTTCCGAATTGAAAATTCTGAGTTACACGATGTATTGTTGAGAAAATGTTTGTTTTATGAGGGGTGTTTCTACAGTTTTTTTAGGCGCTTACTCATTTTCCATTTTGTTCTTAATGAAGGCATGATCGACTAGAAGCTTCTTTGTCTGTTGACCATTGAATTACTTACAATCAATTTTTTTGAACAGCACAGGCCCAAAAAACAATTATTAAGCGCGTAAGCTCAGACTTTGAGGCGTTAGACTCTAGGGATGCAAATCATGATAAAGTCTATCTTTCGCCAATGCCTCATACTGTAAGCTTATCGAACATATTCATAGGTGAGCAAAGGAAGAAATAATATTATAAACAAGTTTTAGCTGTGTAAATAGCACATAGCTTCAGTAATTCTACTCCACAGCTCCATGAAATTCTAAATTCTTGGCTGGAAACCAAAAACAAGGTATGTCTGAGGAACTGAAAAGCTTCTGTATCGAGCCAGGTGGATCTTTTCAAAATGCATGGTTACATAGGATGAGGTATGAATTATTCACTATATTGCAAAGTTGAAAATTGTATGTAAAAATGCCGAAGAAACAATTAAGGTTACCCAATAAAAATCAATGGACTACCTAAGTCTGACGTCATAGGGACACCTAACAAATGAGTTTATTAGTGTAAAATTCCTGAAAAACATGTTCATTGTGTGTTTTCTCATGTTTGGTGATAGAAACAAGAATTCAATTCGTGTATTTTGTTTAATTAGCTTGCCTTTTGAGCTTATCATATACCTTTTCACATTTGAGTTAATTTAAAACGCAGGTCCCAAAACAGAATATTTATAAAAGGAGTATTCTTAATGTATCGCCAAAAATGAGAAAAGACTGAATATAATATTTTTATAAAACTTTACCTTTGAAAGCGTTTTTGTTTTGAGCCAATTTTTAGATCCGCCTCCTTCTATGATATCACGACTTAGGCAGTTCATTCTACAAGTAATTTCTTAGCTGAAAAAGTATTTTAAACATTTGGTTTTTTACTCTTGAAATTGTTCTCTATGACGCCAGCCCTCAACAAGGAATACACTCAAATAAAAGAGCTAGACAACTATAGGGAGAACTTTTCTCGTAGCTCTGAATGTCCTATCAAACTAGCTTTGATTCATGTCTATGAAGAGAATCACTGCGAAGGAAACAAGGAAGGAAACAAATGAAGAAATCGATGAAAAAGAGAGTGAAGGATGATCAATTGACAAACAACTGGCCCCCAAATTTCATTTAACGAAGAGTTGCTGAAATTTACATATCAACCACAATCATATTAGACCAGGGTCGATAATTCTGAAAGTTTGTAAAAAGTGAAAAAAATAATAGTTGTAATTTTTTTAAAATCACTATGTACAGTTTTGAGCTATTTAGTGAAATTTACACTTTAATTACATAAAAAACGTAAGATTCTATGTAACATTGATAAACAAAAGAATTACAAATCCATAAATCCTAAAGATTGCAAGAAATGTAGATTTAAATGGGGAGGGGATGAATTTCGTATTCGAATTTTTCCTTTTCTTTGCATTTTCTGAGAACATTTACCATGATTATATATATATTTTTCTACATTATCAGAAAGAAGAGATTTCAATGAACAAAAAACTCCTCGACTTGTTTTGAAAAACTGATATTTTGACGTTAGAATGTTTGATTGGAAATTAGGGTGTTCTTTGATAATAAGTCAAAATAAGGTGAAAACTTCAATCTTTCAAATCAAAAAAATTACAGTCTTTTTAGGACATAGAAAGGTAAGTTTTCACAAAATTTCGTGAAAAAAATTTTTTTTTACATAAGATAAAAATAAAAAACCAAAACCTTGATTATTTGAATTTTTCATAGGTACATTTTGAGGTTATGTGAAAAAGTGTGATTACAAAATTGTAGGTCTCTTTATTACCTACAACGTTTTCATTTAATTCTTTTCCATAGGGCTTATACTTTTGCCGGAAATCGAGGTACACCGTTTTCTACCCTTAAAAACTCACTCCGTCCTCAGATCGCCCGTACATTATTTTTCCTTTCATTTTTGTTATATTCTCGTCCTTTTTTAACGGGTTTCATCCAACTATTATTTTTTTTATTTCCAAAAATTATCAACTTTCAAATTGAAAAATATTCAAGCATTGATTTTTGAATAACGTTATTTAGTAAATGCATAAGGAAGCAGCCGCTGACAGGTGTATCGAGTTTATTATCTCTCATCAGAATTGCGTAGCTATGTTCAACGTATACAAATTTGTAAATGAAGAGAACCATTAAAACGACAAGCACCTATTTACAGCTTCCGTATAAAATTTTGTAAGGGGAGATCTGATCTTCGCTTCGCCAAAGACGACTTTTATCCTTTACTTAATCTCGTAACGAGGATTTACATAAAGAGAGTTTTTATCGAAAAAGAAATAATACAATGAAAAGCGATTATACCTACTTGTTCGTTCGATTTCATTATTTCTCCTGGAATGAAACCTTTCTGTCTCAACATAAATGTTGAAATATCTTTGTTTGAACTAACTAATCGATCTATATTTTTGATGTCGTGCCTGAGTGGTTTATATATTTTCATGATGTATAAATCATAAATAAATAGAAGTAATAATAATGAATGAAGTAGTAATTAATTGAGATTTAACTCTCGCTTATCTCCTGATGAAACATGATTAAATAATAATTTAAATATTTTATTAATAAATTTTTGGCTTAATTTTTCACCATTAAATGAAACATCAGGCCAAGAGAAACAATAATTAATTAATACTCTGGTTTGGTTTATTGTGAAATATTTCAGATAGTTTTGTGTGATAAAATATTGCTCGAAAAATATGTCTTTCGAAGGTGTACCATAATTCATGAGTGTAATGGAAGTTCTTGTGATATCTGATTGTAAATAAAATATTCGAAATATGTGAAGGAAACAAATTGATTTTCGCACAATTCTTGTGACTTAAAAGAAATGTTGCTTTCCACATTCTACTAATATCGTTAAAAAATCAAAAAAGGCTGTAATATTTCTTTGAAGATCCAGTCCCGGTTAATAACACCCCTTCGAAAGTCGCCACAGGAGTAAATTCTATAAATCGTAATATTTTTCAAGAAGTTAATTTATTGACAATTTGAATTTTTAACTACAAAAGAACTCTCCATATCTACAGACGGTTAGATTAATATTAGAATATAAAATGTCTGAGTTTTCATTACGACGAAAGCGTACACTACAACTTCTGTCTAGACTAAGATGAAATACGATGTTGTTAACAATGAACATTCAGCAACAATTTTATGATGATTTTACGATTTAATTGAAACAGGATGAGTAAAGACGGATTCACAGCTTGTTAAAAGTTAATATTAATTGAACATTTTCAAAATATTTGAAAATTAGTCACCCATATAAAGGGTGTTTTTTAAGAGGTATAGAATTTTAAATTGCAATAAAACAACGATGAATCATTCGATTGACAAGAATTTTTTTTATTCGAAAGATAATTTTGTGGCATTATATTTTAAATACGATTTCTGGCATATGACCGCCGAGGCTGGCTCGGATGTAGTCCAATCTGAACGTCCAATTTTCGATGACTTTTTCCAACATTTGTGGCCGTATATCGGCAATAACACGGCGAATATTGTCTTCTAAGTGCTCCAGCGTTTGTGGCTTATCCGCATAGACCAATGACATTACATAGCCCCACAGAAAGTAGTCTAGCGGTGTTAAATCACAAGATCTTGAGGCCAATTCTCAGGTCCAAAACGTGGAATTAGGCGGTCACCAAACGTGTCTTTCAATAAATCGATTGTGGCACGCGCTGTGTGACATGTTGCACTGTCTTGTTGAAACCACAGCTCCTGAACATCATGGTTGTTCAATTCAGGAATACAAAAGTTAGTAATCATGGGTCTATACCGATCACCATTGACTGCAACGTCATCATCGTTTTTGAAGAAGTACGGACCAATGATTCCACCAGCCCATAAAGCGCACCAAACAGTCAGTTCTTCTGGATGTAACGAAGTTTTGACATACACTTGAGGATTATCTTCACTGCAAATGCGGCAGTTCTGTTTGTTGATGTAGCCATTCAAACAGAAGTGCGCTTCATCGCTAAACAAAATTCGCTTATGAAAATCAGGAACAACGGAAATCTCGTTTTGGGCCCATTCGACACTATTTGAAAGCGTTGTTCAGCCGTGAGTCTATTCATGATGAATTGCCAAACCAAACTAAGAATAAATCACTTCTCAGCTGTTAAATCGGTGGCCATCTCCAACAGTAATGCCAACTTAAAGTTCTATACCTCTAAAAAAAAACACCCATTATAAGAGTGAATATTTATGTTATAATTTGATATGACTATGAATTAAAATGAATTTATTCTGTTATTATATTATAGTTTAATAGTAATCATCAAAATTCGATATCAATAATAAGATTCTAGAAAAGCCGTTAATTCGTTTTTCAATTTCACAATAGTTAGGTATATCTGAAATAAAGCTAGAAAAGTGTGATCACGAAGTGGATTATATCGGCATATGATTTAGAATCGGTACAGAACGCATCGTGAATGTGGAAAATGGCACTCAATTCTATAGAGTGATTTTATCAAGGTGAATAATTCTCACTTCAAGATCCTTGAAGGCTTCACCTCACCTTGAAGGCAGGCTGCAGGGTGAAAAACCAGGAATACAATTCATGTGATCGCCTAGACTAGTCCAGAAGCAACAATTCCGCATTTCTTTATAAAAAGAAATGAGTGCTGAAATTATTTCTGAATTGAATATTACATTTTCGTCAATAATTTGAAAATAATATTTCACTCATTTGAATCACCTCGCTTATAATTTGTTTTTCAGAGGTTTCTTCATGGTGAAGAAGACTGAAAGACTTCCGAAGAGAATGCAGAACCCGAAATATTCCTCTGGATAGTGAAGAGGCAAATTCCATGTTAACGTGGATTTTTTTCTGGTCGGTTTGTTGTGTCAAACATGCTGCCTTTCGTACAGCTGATGTTGAGGAATTTCGAGAAGGAACATCTGTGTGTGTAGTATACACTGACTTTTCTAAGGCTTTTGATAGTGTCCACCAAACACCAACACTCACGACAAAACTGGAAAATTTCGGGCTGCATGGAAATGGGGGCTGCTCAGGCTGCTCGATTCATTTTTGAACCACCGGAGACAGTTTGTGGTTGTGAATGGTTCCAGGTCAAATTCCTTACCGGTGACATCAGTTGTTCCGCATGGTTCACATCTTGGTCCACTTTTTTTTCTTATATTTTTGAATTATATTGGAGAATGTCTTAGATATACCGATATAGATCTTTATGCGGATGATCTCAAAATATCGAAACATAGAAAATCCTTGAACGATAATTCTCTTTTACAGTCCGACCTTAATGCATTCTGTGACCACTGCAAACTCAATAAAATGCAGCTAAACTTGAACAAAAGCCATCATATTCTTTTCTCCAGAACTAAAAATCCTATCTCTTCGAATTTGAGATTGCCAATGAACGATTTTGATGTTTGGAATTTTGATAAGAAACTAACCTTTGAATTGCTTATTGAAGGAATCGTCCAACAGACTCGCAGAAATGTGGTTTCATATTAAGAATTACTAGGCCTTTTGATCGACTTGAGTCTGTTATTGCTTTGTATAATTCTATTGCGTGAACCAAGTTAGAGTAGGCAAGTGTCGGTCGTCTAAAATCCAAATTATGATAAATACACGAATAGATTAGAGAATGTTCAACGGAAGTTCATTAATGCTCTCAATTTTCGTTTCAACAGGTACCGTCATGGATTCTCATATGAGAGTAACGTGAAATTTTCTAGGTTGGAATGTTTGAGTTTGAGACGTGAGTATTTTGATGTATGTTTTTCCTACAAATTACTTGATGGCTCAATAGATTCTGCTGCATATACGAGCCTTATAAACTTCAATTATTCTCCAAATGTAGTAAGAAATCATACAATACTGGTTGTTGGGCAGAGCAAAACAATTGATATGTTGAATTCACCCATTCATAGATTTTTTAATAGGTTAAGCTTGATAAGTATAGAGAACAAATTGCATATTTTTTCTCTGTATGTAATAACTTTTGAGACAATTGAAAAAGAGATTATTCAAAAATTTAAAATATTTGAGTCAATGCATCGAAAACTTTATTTCGATGACATGTATAAAAAATTTTATAAGATATACATACTAGATACACCTTAGATTATAGATAATTAACATTTGTAATATAGCACATATAGCACTATTGTAGAACAGTTTTAAATTGTCCGTTGAGTGAGCCCTTGTATGTAAAATTGGAAAAAAAATGAAAAATAAGGGCCGAGTTGATTATCATAACTACACTGACGTTTAAAATCCATAGTAATTTATAAAATTCAATTTTTAATTAGTTTTGACGAAGTTACAATTAGCAAGGAAACAACTGAAATGAAGATTTCTCGATTGAAAAAGTCTGTTTTTGCTGAAAACAGGCACTAACACTATACACAATGTATATGTATATATATATATATATATATATATATATATATATATATATATATATATATATATATATATATAAGATATAAGATACTCTTCATTCAAAAAACTAAAGATATCATAAAATTCTTAGAGCCAATTGTAAAAAGAAATCGTATTAAAATTTTGTTGGCGGATCAATATCCTTCAATAAATTCAAAAGAATTCAAAAATTTCTTAAAAAATATAACATCAACATGGTAGTAACTGCTGTGGATTGTCCAGCATTGAATGGGTTGAATGAACGTTTAAATCAAACGTTAGTCAATAGAATACGATGTAAAATAAATGAACAGTCGAATTGTTCATGACCAGATATTGCTGAGGAATGCACTGATGAGTATAACAATACTAATGATAGTGTAACAAAATTCTCTCCAAACTATTTACTGCATGGTGTTCAATCACATATAATTCCAGAGAATCTGTATACTAAATCTAGTTTGGCGAAAGATAGGGAATTAGCATATCAAAATTCAAAAAGGTACTATAATACAAATAAGTCAAGGATCGACAAGAACAGGAAGAATATAAACTTCAATATCGGTGATGATGTGTACGTAGAATTAGGAAATCGAATGAATAGAGGAAAGTTAGATAGCATACGAACAGGTCCACATAAAATAGTAGATAAGATGTCTAATGTAATATATCAAGTAAATTTAGGTCATAGAAATAAGTGTGAATATGTACATATTAATAAGTTATCCCCTTATTTCTAGCTCTGAGGGGGGGAGATGTAAAATGATAAGATACTCTTCATATCATTTGTATATAGTTATATTATAGTTGTATATAGTTACTGTAAAGAAGAATAAGAATTATATCTGTGAATGGGTATCTTTCAAGAGGAAGGGGGAAACTTCATTCCAACAGACAGAATTGAATAGATCCCTTTTCAAACTAAGAGAGATATAGATAAGACGTATATGTAAAATAATAGAAATATAGAGTGTTAAGATTGTATAGGATATAAGGACATTAAATTGATTTTTCTTTTAGGTAAGTTAAACTTTATAATGTTAATGAATATTGTTAATAAAAGTTATATTTCTTTTAGTTTAAATCAATCGTTTGAGTTGAATATACCTGAGTACAATCTTATATATATATATATATATATATATATATATATATATATATATATATATATATATATATATATATATATATATATATATATATATATATATATATATATATATATATATATATATATATATATATATATATATAGCTATATTGTATTATATCCACATATAATACAATAATGTCACAAAATCTTATCGTCACATCTTGATCTTTTGATCTTCTCTTCAAACGCTTCAACTATTTAAAAGCCACATTTGTCTTGTCCATTTATAAAGATGACAAAACACTGCATGCTACAGATGAATGGAAGAATGCCTGAATGTGACCACCTTTACGATTGCTCAGTCTCAAGCTGTAAAATATTATCACTCTATTATTTCTGAAGATTTAATCAACATCAAATTCGAAGTCCCGCAAGAAAGAACGTGGGGAGCTGAATGAAAAAAAATGTGCAAAGGGTTGTGTGTTCAATGTCAAGGGTTGTTGGGAGATCACGCGGTGAGGTAACGGTAGCGACTTATCTAGAACTCAATCTTAAAGATGACAACTCTGAATGAGAGTGATTTGTGAGTGTTAACTGTTTTTCTATTGTTAAAAGGGTATTTTTTGAGTGTTGCATTCACGATGATTCTGTTAGTGGTAGGACAAATTAGTAGAAGACTACCGTTTCATATATTGGACAAAAAATAGCGAAATTTTTTGGTGGTATAAAATGAAAAAATGCAGATGAAGAATGGTACACGTGACAAAAATTAAACGCCTAGAAAAAAATTGAGAGTAAGTTTTAAAGGCAGATTGAATTTTATTGAATGAGCATTGAAAAATTTGTTTATTCAGTATTTATACTGACATTGGAGGGTGAGATAATAATAACAAAAAACAGTGATTGGTGTAACAAGAGGTGGCATCTTAGATGTTCATAACGTACATCTATAAGTTGCACATGTGCAATAATCATTTATGCCTTGGCTTCGAATCTTTGAAATTCAAAGAGCCCAAACGTTATGAGTCCTCAAAATATTTTCAATTCTCGTTCAATCATTAATAGAGACGTTACTCAAAAATTTTACTTTTAGAGTTGAGTCTTTACTTACTTAAATGTCTACTCATCAATGATATCCCAACAGATGGTGTTGAAAATAAATAAATGCGATATATGAACTTAGAAGACTTGAAGAATTGATGCCAAAATACGCGAACTCAATGAATAGAATCCACTTCTACTCAATTTCCAAACTGTTTCTTGAAAAAAATTGCTGAATTAATACTGAGTATTAATTTAACATTTGATAAAGAAGTAGTACTTCGAAACGTCGTCATGCGTATTTGTATTGAATTATGAGAAAATTCTGAATATTATTTCATTATCAATTAAAATTGTTCGGTGTAGCAACTTCATGTTGTCCTATTTTTGTATGTGAAACATGAAAAGAGTGAGATTACAGCAAAATAATTCCTGGAATATTTCTGGATTTCTTTCATTTTAATTATCTGCACAGTAACTGCGATTTAAGTTTGGATACTCGGAAGAAAACAATGATAAAGAGCTATCTATATGAGCGGCTAATTCTAACGTTAAAATAAAATCATTAGGAATAACTATAGCCCAAGTTATAGCAGAAAAAGGAGGTATTTCATTTCATTTGCATTTTTTCATCTAGATATTCAAATATAACTGAAATATTGACCACAGTTTTCAAGAAATAAGATTTTTTCAATTATAGTTTTCGAGTAAAAACAAGATTCGTTCGGTATGAAAACGAAAGACGATACAAAATACGAAAAGAAAGGCAAGCACATAAATGCAAAATATGTATTTGAATATCGAGGAAAATCACTATGAAATTGAAATTTCAACCTGATAATAAAAAATTGGGGTAAAAAAATAACAAAATAAAAAAAATGAATGAACAAGACTGTATAGTAAGTTTGGATGATTGTATTGTAAGTCATGCGTTTTTATGTCTATTACATATATTATATATATTTCATTGTGTAGCCTACTTGAGTATTCTACATGGACTCTTTTTTAATTTTCTCAAAATATTACAGTTTCAACAAATAATACAGTTTTCTAGTCAAATAATTATTTGATTAGACATTCAGAGTGAAATTCATCATATGTAGTCCATAGATATTTGCGTTCAGTTTAAATATTGTATATTATTTTATATGATGTAGTCAAATTGCACGAAGAAAGAGAAGTTCTTTGAAGCGCGCATAATTCGCTATTTATTATCCTTTATATATATATATATATATATATATATATATATATATATATATATATATATATATATATATATATATATATATATATATATATATATATATATATATATATATATATATATATATATATATATATATATATATATATATATATATATATATATATATTGATGGCGAATATCTAAACGTGCGTTAATATAGCACGAGAACTACAGAATTCTTTTTCTTGTAGAGAATTTCTTTCATGTTTTGACAACGTTTTTACAACCGCAACCTATATGGCGCATTTCTTCATCAAATTGGATGAAATTGTCCAAAACTCTAGAGTTTTAAAATAAAGTCTTTTAATTGACGTGTGAAACATTCAATGTCAGATGTATTCATGTGCTTTTCTTTGATTCCTAAGATGAGACGTACATTAATCTGTGCATTATATATCGATATGACTTATTCTATATTTCTGTCTCACTGTCAATCTTTGCCCGTACGTAATCAATTTTTACTAAAAGGTACTCATCAGTTACCATCAGTTCTGCACATGAAGCGCAATTTCATTTATTGAACGTGGCCTAACTGATGAGTACCTTGTATTACGAAACAGTGACTGTCTAATGCTTTCAATAAATGTAGGCATCGATTTCAATATTCTCTTATATTTTTCATTAGAAGGGTGATAGGAAGATCGCATTGTTCATGTTTTACATAGCCAGCTCTGCTATAATGTTCTGTTGAACAATTTTTCGAAAATTATCGAAAGAAAGTTTTAGTATAGGTGCTTTGATAGTGAATATCTAAAAGTGCAATAACGTAGCACGAGAACTACAGAATTATATTTCTTGTAGTATATTTCATTCTCTCCTACAAATTACAAATATAGTAATTAGTCATATAGAGTCATTATTTAATATGCACTTTAATTGTTTACCAATTTATATCAATCAGACGAAAATTTATATATACTTCAATCATAAAAACGTGAATTCATCAAAGAGGAAAATGAAATTTCACGATAATCGAAAATTAAAATTCTTCTGGATGCCTGTATTGAAATCATTATTGATGAGAAGGTCAACCAGTTTGCATAACATATGAAGAAATTCCATTGATTTCTATAGAATACCAGGACCCAATGGAATGAACCGAAATAACGGCTCCTCAATTATCAATTCCTTAATTTTTCTGAAAATTGACTTTTTCCCTAGAATTTAATTTGGCGGCTCCTCTAAAAGAGGCGGTCTATGTATGGTCTGACCGTATAAGGTGTAGTGGTGTAAACAAGTGAACAATCAGAACGCTTACAAATTACTTCAAAAGAGTACCGATTAAAAATTGCAGAAATCGTGATGGAATCAAAAGTTGGATATGGATACTGATTATTATCTTTGGCTCCGCGGAATAATGTTGTGATGATAAAATCTTTATAAAATTATACCCTATTAGGTAAATTGCTGGTGTCGTTCATTTACTGTAATTTATGATTTGATGACTGAATATTCCAAGCAAAAACCATGCTCGGAGATTTAAATATAAGGCAATTTTCAATAATAACCCCCAAAACTTCTTACAGGATGATTTTAATGAACTCACAGGAATACACAATTTTAATGAACTCACAGGAATACACAAACAGTTTGACAGCTTGTGTGTTTTTAAAATCGACTTTTTTCGAATTTTTTGAGATATGTCAAGAACGACTATCTTTTGTACTAGCATGGCTAGTCATTTTAAATGTTTATAGCAAAAAACGTTAACCATTCAATATATAACTATATATGAATATCATTATATCAATGTTAACTATATAAATATATATAACGCCATCTTGAGGCTATTCAGAGAAGGTTCTTGACATTCTTAGTTTGTAGGGAGGATAAAGTTTATCCACACAGAGGAGTCAATCATAACGAATTATTGAGTCGATGTAATTTAATCTCATTGCATAGCAGGAGAGAAACTTTATCACTCAAATTTTTGTACAATTTACTGCACAATAGTATTGATTGTCCTCCTTTCTTGTCCGCTTCGAAATTTCGTGTTCCTATGCAAAATTCTCGTAAAAGAGAAATATTCCACCTAGAGACTCAACTCCCTAATACAATTCCCCAGTTGGTTTATAGAGTCTACATTCAATATACATAGTTGCCAATAATTGTGACATTCACTTTGACTCCATAGAAGTTATCATCAGGAGTTATGCGAACAAAGAAAATTGACTGAAATGAATTGATTCAGATTGAGTTCTTTGTAATATTTCATTGAATGCAATAATGTAGTTATTAGTTATTATTTTTTCAGATGAGATTGAGCTCTTTGTTATATCTTTTTCATTTTAATTATTCAGTTAATATTCAACATTATTATTTTTTTCTGTAATTGAGTGTTATACCTGTTGAGAATAAAGAACTTATTATTATTATTATAACTGAGAATTATTAAAATACATTTTTAGTTATAGTTTCAAGTGGAATGTTAATGGATTATCTAGCAATTCATAAAATCATGTATGTTGATGATTTGAAAATATATCGCAAAATTCAAACATATAAGAACTGCATAAGCTTACAGGATTTCCTCCTCGCTGTTTTTTTGGTGTCTTCGCATTAAAATCAATATTAATGTAGCTAAATTCAACTTTGTCACATTCACTAAAGAGGAACGACCTATACATGTTGACTATATAAATAAAAAATCCATTCTGATCATAGTCTCCGAAATTAGAGACTATTTGATTGGTATAATATTTGATCAAAAATTCACTTTTGTACCACTTTTATATAAATAAAATAATTTGAAAAAAACGGTCTATACAATTTGACTATACAATTAATGAAATCATTCTGACCAGAGTCTCCGAAATTCGAGACCTCGCTATAATATTTTATCAGAAATATACTTTTGTACCTCATATAAATAAAACAATTTCAACAGCATTCAAACCTTATGGGCTTATTTTGCGTAATGCTGGACATTTTTCGAATACAAAAACACTTATACAATTATTTGATGCATTTGTGAAGAGCAAATTAGATTTGGGATGTATGATTTGGTGTCCCATTATAAATCATTCAGAGTCGATACAACGAAAATTTCTTAAATATCTGATTTGGTGGGAAGATCACGTTTATCCAGCTATAGGATATAGCCAAACTGATCTGTTAAACAGGTTTGGAGCTAAATCACCCGAAGTTGGAAGGGACTTGTTGTCTCTGAAGTTTCTGTATAATCTCTTAGATGGTTATATAGGCTGTCCTACCCTTATTGGTAGTTAATTTTCATGTACCTAGACAATGTTCACAATCAAGACGATTGGGTACTCCGAAAAGTAATTCCCTGCTATAATTACACCCATTAGATATACGAGTACATATGAGTTCGCTATTCGAGGATGTGTCTGACAAATGCATAATCAACAGTGAATCATTGGCTTTCATTAGTCGAGTTTACTTGGTATCTTTTCGTGTATTTTTATGTTTATTTATATTCTTATTGTCTATTATTCATTATTATTACTTCTTTGATGGATTATCATTTTTGAAACATTTGTAATATATTATTAGGTGTTAATACTGTATTTTGAAATATTCTCTGTAACTGAGTGTTTTTACCTGTAGGAAAATAAAGACTTATTATTATGATTATTATTATTTACGTTTGGTTTGCTATTATATAGGGAAAATATAATTTTAATTATATTTTCATAAATGGAAAATTTGTAATTATAATACATTGTATGATTGAAAATTGTAGGTCCTCTTTCAAATTGGATTACCAGTTATTTCAATAGGACCTGATTAACAGTGAAGATCAGCAACAACAAATGTATGATTATCGGCAGTTCTCATTATAACGAAATCTCTGTAAAATGTTTTGAATTTGAAGGAGCAAGCAAACTAACCTAGGTGGAAATTGTTATCGATGACAGCTGGAAAACAAGAAATGAATTCATAATTTAGTTGATAATTCATATGAACTATAATGAAAATCTAACTAATCACTGTCTGTACATCTAACATATATGAGAAAAAATATTATTGGGACTTTTATCAACGCGATATCAGCCAAAACAGTGAATTTATCTCTGATTGTTTGTTTATCTGTCTGTGCGTTTGTGCACATCAATCTCAGAAACGGCCCATCTGATTCAGATAAGGTGTTCACTGAGGTATTACAGTTAGCTTCACTTTGTATTTGGTGTTTATGCCATGTCAATCGGATCATGAATAAAAAGTTATGTCAATTTAAAAAAAAAATTGTTAAACTATCTATATCCTATTCTTTGTCAGTTCAGTAGCATTGATTGAACCTTTTTTTTTAATTCGATGGGACCTAACAGCCTTTATGGCCTCGGCTTATGCCATTAGCCAGCAAATATCAGAATTAATTATAATATATAAGGATTGAGTGACATTTTACCAAAATTCATATTAATAATATATATAAAATTATATGGACCTGAAGAAAGAAGTAATAAAAATATGTATTTGTCAAAGACTTGTCAAAAAAAATTTGTCAGGTGTCGTATATGAAAGACTCTTTTGACTGGAGGTGGATGTGCAGTGATGACTCATCACAGACAGTCGGTGTAGGGTAAGAGCAGTAATCTTTTTTGTTCGAATTATATCTGAATATTTGAAAAAAGGGCGCGTATCTAAAATGACAGCATGCCAAATTAATAGTAGAAATATATTTTACGTCATTTTTACGATCCAATTCCCAACAGGGTGCCAAAAATCCTTCACGACCACCTCAAATTACATTGATAAAATGATTTTCTTTTACTAAAATACGAATCCTAAAGTGAATGCTTTTTCATTTCGAATAGTTTTTGACTATTGAGTAGTACTAACCGAATTTTTCATTCTATCATTTTTTTTAATCTGTTTTCATCATTTCAGCGTAAGGCATTTTCAAAAGGATATATAAATTACCATTTGCTGAACACTTTGAGGCATTAAAGCGTTGAACATTCGAATGAAACTATTATAAAAGCTGAATGAGAGTACGCAACTACTTAAAATCACCATGAATGGGAAGCTTCTTTTTTCTCGAATACTTTAGCCACTAGCATTGCCAATATTAATGATTCGGTATTTTTTTATGACATTCTGTTCGGAGTGCCAATTAATAATTCACGAATAACCTACAGACAACTAACGAAGATTTCCTTCTAGAATTTGCAGTCATGCACCGCAATCTGTATAAAAAATTTAAAGACATTCGACAAGTTCCCTTGTCAACATCCTGTCGACATGTCTTCGCAGGCATCGTGCAGCATCAATTATCGACCGTCATGAAATCAGGTACTTACAGAAATAAGTTAATAACTCGTGATGTATATTTATTTGAAGGATATGCTAGTGTTTAATGAATTAATTTCTTGTAAAACAATATTGTTCTTGATTTTTTCAGAATAACTGATCAGTTAATGTTGAAAATGAATATATTCCGTCAATATACATATATTTTCGATATTTCTGCCATATATTATAGAATAAATGTATCTATCAATTCAAAATTGGATCCATTTATACATACAAAGTGATGGAAACATAACCTTATCAATTTTGAATTTGTTCTTGATGAAGTATATTTGATAATAGTAATAAACATATAGCGGTTATGCTATATTATTCTATGCGTGGAAATATTAAACGACACTTGTATTGAGAATATATATTTATGATAATTTACAAGGAACGAACTATTGAACACGTGGTTGTTGTTGTTGTTACTCGATGGAAGCGAGAGTGACAGATTGTTGAACATAGAAATGACTGTCAGAGAAGAGCTCTGAGAGAAGAGAGATTGTTGCTGAAGGTCTGCACTGAGTTTTCTTGAGGTAGCCTCTTCATCTGTTTTTTGCCTCTTTTCTACATAGATAGAGATGTTGTACCACCTGATGTTCTGGGCGTAATCTCTGTTGTTCTTCTTATAAGATTATTCATATGAGCTTCCATATTTTCAAGCATCTTCTTTCTTCTCTCTTTTATCATGTCCACGAGTTTCTTTATTTTCAATTCTTCGTGCGAAGAGAGATTGTATGTTGGTAGCCCATTTTATATGTTGACAGTTGTTGGTGGGGCGTGTTGATGTGATCACAGAATAGTGATACTATTCTGTGATATTAATAATATTGATAATAATAATTCTATAGGCGGATGAATTTCTGATTAAAATTAAGAATTCAAGGAGTTTTAAAACTCTAAAATTTCATTTTGAGTAAAGGACTAAACCGTTTTGTAAAGGATTCTGTAATTTTTTCTGTTACCTTGTTTGGAAGTTAATAAACACTATCATTGGCACCAGTTGTTAGGACAGTTTCACCAATGACCAACCAAAACCGTGGTAGAATAAATCCTGCCAAGTAGGTAAAACCCATCAACGCATTTTCATGAGGTGTTCAAAATGTCATTTGTGTATATTATTTTTCGTGGACAATGAGTGTTGCTTGTGAGGTGTCATCATTTTAGTGGGCTTACGTTTCGATTAGGCCAGGAGCTCGCCAGGAAATTTCATCCCCAAAGTTTCTTATATTCACTCAAAATAATTTTTTAGCGAAAAATACTTTTCGGTGATAACTGATGTCAGAATGTCACATATTACAATGTATAGATAACCCATTTAGAAATTTTGCTTAGGTATACGCACTTTTCCTTACCGCTAATATCTACAATTTTTTTTACTTTCACATATAATAAGTACAATAGGCACACATTGCTTAGATAAAAAACGTCTATTAAAAAAGATTATTAATAGATTATACGGAGGTTTCGCTTATCTCTTGGTGAAACATTATTTTTGAAAACAATAAATTAAATTTAACACACTTGCCTCAAGTTTCACTAAATGTATTAAAAACTCTACATATGTTTAGGGTGGTTAACCCATTATCACGAGTATACAATGTTACTCAAGTAACATTATAACATAGTAACATCGTATACTCTTGATAATGAGTTAACCACCCGAAACAAATGTAGAGTTTTTAATATATATATGAAAGTGAAACCAAGTGTGTTAATTTCAATTTATTGCTTTTATAGCAATTTTTTATGGATATGACATCTAGTATATTTTTTAACCATAGTTTCATGGTATCTATTTATCCTTCGACAAAGCTATAAAGTTAGACACGTTGGGAATTTATAATATGAATAAAATTTGAAATTAGACAATTGTCCTTTATTATAGGTTTTGAAATTTAAACTTTTTCATTCCCACTAGCAATTTTTCAGCGTTCTCAAATGTTCAGACATCAATTAAATCTACTTCCATAATTTCAGAATGATTACCATATTTTCATATATCTGACTGAAAGTCTCATTAGTTTAAGCCGTTGATTATATATTCCGAATATATGAAAAACTAGAACAAATCAAAAAAAATCCATACTCAATAAATTGAACTCATCTAAAATTGAAATTAATTGCATCTTCATTATTCAGATTGGCCTTCTTCCTTTCATCTGCCTCCTTCATCGCCTTCCGATCTGATTAAAGTAACGAGTTTATCCATCTAAATAAATTTCTAACATTGGAACTTCATGAACGTTAAGACAAACCTGCATCCTGCAGCTTGCACTCGGTGCAGACGTCGCAAAAAACGTGAGATTTGCCGGTGTGGTAGAAGACGAAATGAAACGTGTCTAACCTAGAGACCTAGAGCAAGTGTCTGGATGCTGTCTACCCGCTTAATAGACTACGAGAGAAGATTCCTCTCAGTTTGCATTAGAAATGACTTTCTTTTGTGGGTCAATTATATGCATTTGAGAAATGTTTCTTATTTCATTTGAATCAAATTTAATTAAAAGTAATTGAATTACGTTAAAAGTACCTAAGAATATTATGTGGGTCACTAAGTACAGAAATCCTTGGAAAGTACACCACTCTTAAAGCACACCCTTATGAAACTACTTTTTGCGAAATTGAAAACGTCTAATCTAAAAGCAACATCGTCGCGGTTGCATTATTTTGAAAACAAGTGAAGCAGCTTATATATATATATATATATATATATATATATATATATATATATATATATATATATATATATATATATATATATATATATATATATATATATATATATATATATAATATATATATATATATATATATATATATATATATATATATATATATATATATATATTTATATATATATATATATATATATATATATATATATATATATATATTATTTCTAGTGTGATTCTATTTCTTGTTGCGATTTTTCTCTAGAATGCACAAAACTACCTTGAACATTATTGAAAACACGAAGTTAGAATTTATGAAACTTGACTGAATTATACAAATATTAAGAACTACAATTGATTTTAGTTACGTAAAAACTATTTAATTGTGTTATTGATTCAATTATATGAGAAATATCCTTGATATTAGTTTCGATGAACTATTTGATACGTTTTTTTTTTTTTTTTTTCATTGTTCTTTCAAGCAGAGTAACATTTCTAGTTATTTTTGATGCAGCAATCAGATTTATTCGTTGATGTTCTGGTTTTGTGAGATAAATCTTCAGCATTCTACCTCCTTGTGTGTTTCTTTCAATTTGTCTGTGATAATATACCTGCTAATCGAATATTTCAATTTATAACTCCATTCTTCTGAGTAATTTTGTTCATGTTTATTATTCACTATTGCAGAACCCAAATTTATTACTCAAGTACTAATAGTTCTTTTTGGTTTTGGTCGCCTTCGTGGATTAGTGTGGAAAACATCAACATGGTGCTGTAGCATTTGGGTTTGAGTGACAAAAAGTCAAAGGTGTTTGCATTTTATAATTTGAGGAGTTAAATGAGAAATAATGAATTATTGGCTAATATATATAGATTACAAGCTCACTACAGCCTAATCACGAATGAGAATCGTGATTAAGCTGTAGTAGTAGTTATTTAATTATGTTTTTTTCATTATACATTATTCTGTCATAGCTGGACATCTAAGGACAATAGTGAAGGAAAATAATTTCATCATTAAATTCATAATCAATTCATTATTGATATACGGTTATGCACGTATTATAGAAATCGGAAAGAAGTGAGTGATGTTAACCATGGAATTATATTTTGCCAGCCTCCTAGGAATTACATGTCATTATGCATATTATTGAGAACATAAGAAGGGATAAAACATTCTTTTTGTGTGAGACTCTGAACATTTCGAATTTATAGAATGATTCCTTTAAACATTCTACAAAATACCTCATAAAATTTTCTTATTCGGTGTGGATAATTTCTTAGAGCTTGTGAATGAAAATGACTGCTACGTAATTTAATAGTCGTGTTTAACCCAACAAACATGTTCATGCTCGTTGGTATTACAACATTACTTGATTATAGGTCCAATAAAGAATCTTCGGATTTGTATTGAACATATACAGTGCTCATAAATGGATAACAGATAATTGATTAGCCTTATTCTAATACTAGTCGTGTATCGATGGAATCTCTAGTAATGGAATTGGAACTTAAAGGCATAAAATACTCAGCCTCTACAATATAACTAATTGAATATAATGAATTTGCTTCGTTTTATAGTTTAATGCAACATTAACTTGAAAACCTGCAAGATATAGGGAAATGAGTGAAAGGAAACAATTTTTACATATAACCGAATTAAATACGAAATAAAATTGTAGATATTAAATCAAATTGAACTCTTGGTTCAATGTTTCACGATTACATCTAACAATATGAATTTGTCAACATGTTTCGAGCGTGAGCTCATTTTTAAGATTAAAATACAGTAACGAACGAACAACAAATTTATATCTATACAATGTATGTAAGGAGGGAGGATAATTGAAAATCTACCTGTTCATTTACGATGTTTCCTATGCAGTTCTTGGAAGAAAAAAAAATTGGAAGAAAAAAGAATACATCGTAAATGAACAGGTAGATTTTCAATTATCCTTCCTCCTTACATTCATTGTATAGATATAAATTTGTTGTTCGTTCCTTACTTTACTTTAGTATTGAAAATGAGCTCACGCTCGAAACATGTTGACAAATTCATGTTGTTAAATATAATCGTGAAACATTAAGCCAAAAGTTTAATTTAATTATCGTTCACCAAGAATTAATCGAGAATTCCATCTCAGTCAATAAAATTGTAGATTTCTTTATTTCAGATACAATGACAAGATAACTTTTCAGTTTGAAAACATTCAATTCTTCAAAGATAATTTGTTCATTTTAACACTGTTTATCTCATCTTGTAATTGTTTCATCTGTTTTCAAACCAATTTGTCGCTGTTACAAAACCGATTGAGATTTGAGTCTGAATGTTATTTTAATTTTTTATTCAATCGAAGAGATATATGTTTCAAAACTTTAATTTTTTATATAAACGGTATTGT
Source organism: Henosepilachna vigintioctopunctata (assembly GCA_030704895.1). Taxonomy (NCBI): domain Eukaryota; kingdom Metazoa; phylum Arthropoda; class Insecta; order Coleoptera; family Coccinellidae; genus Henosepilachna; species Henosepilachna vigintioctopunctata. The sequence continues at coordinate 1,230,717 of JARQZJ010000010.1, read as the reverse complement.
ACCCCAATCTGTGATTCAAAACATCGAAAATGAAATAACCGAATATTTTCCTAGTATTGTCTTTTCCTGAAATTGATGTAACAAAGTGTATCAGTTATTTATATTAATAAAAGTAATAATGAGTATCAATATTTCGTTACGCAATCATTGATCAAAACCAGGGAAAATGCTCGGCTGAAATTTGAAGACAAGGGCCAAAAGTGGGGAATTATGAAGTTCGTAAGTATATAAAAACTTTATTTTATATGGAATTTCTATTAACACGAGATTTTTTGAAAGAGCAGATCTTGAAATATAAATGATATTCAGCACAAATGTTTTTTCCAAATCCTGCATTGTTCATATTAGAAAAACAATTGAAAAGTTCTTAAAGTAGTCATAAGTTGTACTTTTGCCCTACATGTTACAAATTCACAATCACACTACTAATATCAATCGATTCCTGGCATAAAACTTTGGAAGAAAATTTCGAAACTTGTTATTGAATGTTAAACAAATGATTTTTCAAAAGTAGGGTAGTTTAAGAGCATTGTTAAAATTCCATCATATTAAAATTGTTATTGTTGTGTTTTTCTGTTTTTTATTATCAGATACATTTTGAAATGTTCCATCGTATGTTGTAAAATAATCAATTGGCATTATCCTTTGAAAATATAATAATTTTGAATTCGGACTATTTGCAAACAGATAGAACTGAAATATTTAGCCATTATCAAACAATAATTATATTGGTAGATTATAAAGTGGAGTAACGGAGCCGCATTGTGGAATGTATCAAATATAAGCCTCATAAATATTCTGTCACTATACGATATACACAATTCACTGATGGATTTTTATTCTAGCGTAGCACCTGATAATGAAAAAACGAAACCATTAAGCAGTCAGTTAAATATATGATCACCGTAAAATAACAAATCTTCAGAATTGTTGGTATACCATGACAAATTTGTCCATATATCTCAATTTCGAACTGTTGTCAGCGTATTATACAGCAAACGTGGAACGAAAACCTGCAGTTATCAACTATCCTATAAAATGACTCATGATTTCTCTGGAAGTACTTAATGATACTCGGAATATCTAAGTGAAATCTTATTGCAAAAGGCTTAAATAGATTCAATGGATGTTTTTTTGACTAAAATGAATATATCAACTGGAAAGATCCGTCCTGGATACATGCAAAAAACGACACTATAAATATTGAAGTAATAACTTTTATATTCAGGTCGCAGGATAAGTATAAAACGGAATAAAATTCAATAAATTTAAATTAACACATTTAGCTTAAGTTTCACTAAATATATTAAAAACTCTACATATGTAAAATCAATGGACGATGAATCAACTCTGCTAGTTCATATTTAAATGAGAGGTAATAAGAAATACGTGTTATATTATGTCCTATGTTCGTTACCCATAGGACATAGAGTGAACATAGAGGTGGTATCAGAGATTAAACAGTGGGAGGTTTAGGTCCAACCGGTCATAGAGAAGATTGCAATTATCGGATTTTTGGAGTTTATTTATTTCCATGGCTTCAAGGTAGTTCATTTTCATACCGTTTTCACAGTAATGGAGAATATTTGGTTTAAAACAGGAGGAGATCTTATGTCCTCTTAAAAACAACCCTTGACCAATAATCCTTGTTAAGAACACTTAAATAACCGACAATCTGCTTTTCGGGAACATCTAGAGTCGGCAGGACATAAGATCTCACCCTGTTTTTAAACAAATATTCTCCATTACTGTGAAAAAGGTATGAAAATGAAATACCTGGAAGCCATAGAAATAAATGAAATCCAAAAATCCGATAATTACAATCTTATCAATTACCAGTTAAACCTAAACCACTCCCCACTGTTAAATCTTTGATACCACCTCTATGTTCTATGGGTAACGAACATAGGACGGAGTTGATATTGATGTTCTATATTCTACCACCTCCAGGGGCCGAACCACAGAACATACCAAATAAAGGGTGTATTCTGTGGACCTAATTGATCTACAAATATTTAAAGGATGTCTTTGTAATAAGTATTCATTCTTGATAATGCCGTAAAAGGCGAAACTAGTCGAATAAAGCATTATTCAGTCAGTGATTTTTAGTCAAGTATTCCTTATTACCTCATCTCATCTTTACATATGTTTCGGGTGGTTAACCCATTATCAAGAGTATACAATTATTCGATATAAAAATAAAATTTGTTTGATCGGGACCTTTTCTTCACGCTCAGTTCAAAATCAACCTTTTCTTTGTTCTCTCTATCAGAATCACAAAAAGTACAAGGAGTTTATTTCTTCGCCACCCATTCTGCCAAACTTCACTTTTCTTGAAATTAAAAAATTTGCGTGGTATTTTTAATATGAAAATTAACTGTTTTTATTTGAGTTTATGTTTGAAATTTAATAAAGAAATGCCCTATCAGCAGTGAAACGAAATCTCAGAAACAGAGAAGAGGTTTTTCCTTAAAAAATATCAATTTTTGTAGTTGAATAGAAAATATTTTGCAGCTATGAATATTTCAAAAACAATGCCGAAAAACTAGCAGTAAAACAAATGTCATCTTTTTGTTTTACATACTGTAGTCCCTTGGCTTGTAGAAAGCACATATCTTGCTATCATAAAATATCGAATTAATTTCTTAAGAATTGTTCCGGGGGAAAAATTATTTCAATTTTTTAAAACTATAACTATACAGCTAAAATAATGTTTAAGAGTTTGGCTTTTGAAAATGGGGTAAATCTCCAAAACAATTGTCAAGCGGTATTCATTACAATTTTTGTGACACCAAGATAAATGTTTTTTAATCAATATATTCAATAATATTTCACCAAGAGGTCCACCAGCATTCCATCAACTTCACTGGGCATGTATCTACTTTCCAACTTAATTCTTCTCATGTGTTACTTTCCATGACTTCATCCAACTCTTTGGAGGACTTTCTAGAGGGCTTCTTGTCCGTGTTCTACGATTTCTAACAATTTTGTTAATTTTTCTGAACATCTTGTCCACGTGATCATCCCAGTTTTTCACCTAATTCCGTTTTCCAATTCTGTGTTAGATATTTCGTATCTCAGTTTATTTTCTGAGATATTTCTTGGTGTTTGTATTTCTGTTTCTTCAAAATTATTTTGATACTTTTATTTCAAGCATTTGTTTGTATGAAGTTTGTTAATAACTAATAATCATTCAATGCATTACAGGGTTTGTATATTTCAACTTTTCCTTCATATTAAAATTATTCCATATAATTTCTGAAACTTCGGAGTTTGTTTGATGTCGTTTTACCTAACATTGTAGGTAGGTACTCAAATGAGTAGATAAATTCTTCTGTGAGTTTGTGTTCTAAAGCAGGTTTACATGTCATTGGTTGACTTAAACCAGACAGACAGGCTACTATCAAAATAATAGGCAACAAACATTACCGATCAATTGTTCACCTCAGAATTAACAGAGAATATACCAATAAAATAAATCATAATCTACATAATTTAAATAAAACTAAGTAGTTTATCGATTTTCACATAATTAATCAAAACATGACAATATTGTTTCGCCAACACAGTGGCTTCATCAGATGTTGATGATAAACTGAGCTATTACATTGTGGACTGCGTTTATTTATCCTTAAGTGCGTGGGGTGGGAATGACCATAGAACACTGTCCTTCTTTTACAGGGGGTATGACTATAGAACATATTTTTTCTGAATTGTGGAGGATGACCATAGAATACTTTTCTTCGATTGCATTTTTACTGGAATAATTTAATAACCTTGATCATTTAATAAACTGTTCGATTTCTTCCTCTTATTGATTTCCATGGCTTCTAACAGGGTTAGTTTATAACCTTTTCGCTCTGTATGCAATATTTTAAAGTTGTTGTCAAAGACATGGTTCTCTTCTAAAAGATGTGTTGCATACGTAGAATCGGTTTTATATTTTTGAAAGCATCTTTGGTGTTCAGATATTCTAAGGTTGAAATTCCTGAGTTTGGCCAACATATACTTTGGGGCACGTACCGCAACTCAACTCATAAATATCCGATTTATCATCAGGCGAAATTTTATATTTCGTATTTCTGATGTGTCTACCCACGGTATTCTGTTTTGAAAGCTATCGTTAATTTCATCAGATGAGATTTTGGATACAGAAATACGTTAAATTCTGAACTTTTTTTTTGGCTATCTGTTACTTTAGGATATACTTGGGAAATGATTATATAACTTTTTTCGTAATGATCGCCATAAATAGCAAGAATTTACATTAATCTATGTCTCAATGATTTAGGAGATACTTTCATCAGAATTACGTATCCATGTAGCCATAACTCCAAAATCAATCATCTCGAGACCAAGGTTTACAAATAAAATTGTGGTAGGGATTCATCATAATGAGCACCAGATTATAAAAATTTTGCTGAAAATTATCTACATATACATATGCCAACGAAAACACCTTCCTCGATAATAATTTGTTCTACCCCAGATTCCCATTTATATAAATCACGATATCAACAAAATTGTTAATGATTATGTGTATCAATTTTCATTCATTGGGGTGCGATATTTTGATGATTGTTGGTCAAAAAATTTATTTCATCGTAATACATTAATTTTATTATCATTTTCGTTGGTTGAAATTATTAATATCATAATTGTATTCGTTATTTATCATTATTGTTATTCGTAATATATTATCATTCCTTTTATTAATTGTATTTTCAGTTACTTGTGTTTATATAGGACAGTAATATTGATATTTGTATGTTGGTATATAATTATATCTCCGAAATCTTTTTAGTGCATTTATGATATCGAATACTATGAACTGCTGATTTTTTCGAGTGACTTTAAAGCTTTTCACATTTTGGGAAATGTACTTAACTTAATTTCATTAGTTTCGTGCTAATAATAAATTTCTTGATAATTGAATTTATGAATTACTATGGATATCAAAATATCAAACTTATTTTTTAGAAAAATCAAATTAGTTTTTTTGTATTTTCACATATTGATTTTTAGTATCAGAGGAATATTTCTGGCTTAGCATTCGCTTCGGAAGTTTTAGTCTTCTTCGCCATGAGAAAACCTCTGAAAAACTCATGGTAAGCCAGGTGATTCTAATAAGTGTGATTTCTATATACATATATATAATTACATATAGTTGAGTTTCATACTTATCCAGAATATGTATATATATATATATATATTATATATATAATATTATAAGGTATATATATAAAAATATGTAGTTTATGAGATGAAGGTAGATCTGAAAAAATGTTTGAGATGTGATTGTTGTGTATACCATTTTATGAGTGTTACTTGTAAGGTTCATTAAATCGTTGTAAATGGAATTAAGATGTTGAATGTCTGTTCTTTCATTTACTGTGTTCTCCAAATTTTTACGAATGTGTAACATTTCTAATATTTCTTCACATTTTTTGTCTTTTTCAATTGCTAAAATCTTTGTATTGTTATAATCAAAATCGTGTTTTTCTGTTATTTTATGTTTATGTAAGGCTGTGATTTGAGTTTTTGCGTATTTATGCGCTTTGATTCTTTCTTAGAGATTTTGTGATGTTTGTCCTATATGGCATTTACTGCAATTATTACATGATATATTATAAACCGTAACGAGTTTTTTTCTGAGTTACTGTTTCACTCTTTAATTTTGTATATATATATATATATATATATATATATATATATATATATATATATATATATATATATATATATATATATCTTTGATTTGATTTTTGGCAGTATGTGCTATTATTAAATTATAAGGTGTTAATATTACATTTTTTAGCAATGTTTGTACTCAATTTAAAAAAAAAAAGGTACCTATATATAGATATAGGTACCTGTGTGAATAAATCATAGAATAACCCCAGGTATCTTGCGGCAATTCGACCTACCATATGTAGGGGTCTATGTCACGGCCAACACCACAAAGGTGCAGAAACTACCAGCTGACCAAGACGACGTGACCATGGATACTCGCGCCACGTTGAGGTAGGATCGGATATATAAAAAGACAAACAAGATGACCAGAAAGGAAATAAAACTTAGCTGCTCGCTCTAATAAAACTTGTTTCTGCAATAAAACGATCGCACTTTCGGAATATGCTTCTACATCTGCCGCCCCCTTTTTTTTTTTGCAAATTGGTAATTTGAATTTTTTGTCATGCTCTTAAAACGCAATCTTTTTGATTCGTGATAACATATTTGTTCCTAATGACTTCATAATATGACTCAAGATAATAATTATTGTTTAATGTTTAATGGTAAAATGAAGCGGTCAAGGAGGTAAGTAATATGATTTTAAATTTCTTGAAATAATATGTAGAAAGAAGCCGCACCCTTATAAACTTTTTATGATCGTTTGTGACTTAATAATCTAAAAAGTAACGCAACAAATTGTGCGATGTTGAAAACTGGTGATTCTTCTAAATCGCTCTGTTACCAAATTTAATAAAGTAATAGAATTGAGCTAAATTAAACTTCCTTCGGTTTTCTGAATGAGAGGGGCAATGCAACCCCCAACATTCAAAATAGCCGTAAGTACCGTTCGATTAAATTCTCTAAAGCATATCAATGTAATTATCGTTGTGAGTTTTCGTTATTATTGAATAATTGAATTTTATTTCATGTTCAAGTAAAGTATTTTCTAAATTTTGTGTACCAATTATTAACTACTGCTTTGAGAAAAGAAAGAGCCCGATGGGTACAAATATTGTATATATCCTACCAAATTGTACATTAATAACATAATATTACTCAATATCCAACATATTATCCAAATAACGAAGATTGAATTCCTGCTTACTTCTTGGGAAAAAATGATTAAATATAAATTTAAATCAATCTTTTGACTTAATGTTTCACAAATATAAAAGAAAGTGAATCAATTAGCTGGCTCAGCTTTTTGGACTGCCTTTCATATAGTTTTATTATCAAGGATGTCAAATTCCACTGGGTGTCTTCTGTATGATATTTCACTGAGTGTGATTTTAAGATGTAACTCTAGGTTGCATCGTTGTTTATACCATTTCTTCATTCCTCGTTGTAACCAAAATTTATATGCTGACTGGACGGCTGAATTAGTTTCATTAGAATTGTGTTTGCAGGATTCTTCATGTATTTTGGTGTTACATTTTGTGGTTTTTTCAAGATTTTAATTTGATGAGTAGGTACTCTTCAGACACTCCTTATTGGACCAAATGTGGTTTTTACAAGATTTCAATTTGATGAGTAGGTACTCTTCTGTAGTGAACAGCGAGATATGCTTTGCTGGCATTTATTCTACTAATTCAGTAGAATTGTGATTGCAGGATATCTTCATGTATTTTGCTGTTAAATTTTTCATCAAACACTCCTTATTGAGCCAAATGTGGTACTTACAAAATTTAAATTCGATGAGTAGGTACTCTTCTGTAGTGAACAGCAAGATATGCTTTGCTGGCATTTAGTTTTCACTAATTCAGTAGAATTGAACTGCAGGATATCTTCATGTATTTTAAATTTTTCATCAGACACTCCTTATTGAGCTAAATGTGGTTTTTACAAAATTTAAATTTGATGAGTAGGTACTCTTCTTTAGTGAACAGCGAGATATGCTTTGCTGACATTTTTCATAACCGCGATTGAATTCTCGCTTACCTCTTGGTGAAACGTGATTAATTAAAAATTTAAATCAAACTCTTGGCTTCGATTTGACAATTTGTGAAACATTAAGTCAAGAGTTTGATTTGATTTTTTATTATCTAAATGTTTTCCTTTCAATCTTAATGAATTCAATCAATATATACATATTTTGCTTTTCATATAATTATGAAAAAGTGTTCAATATTTGTACCTTCATATAACGTTTTATGTATGATATTTTTAAAATTAAAATCTAATTTGATTTACGTTATTGAAATCATTTAATTACCTATTCCAGAATGTTCAAACTGGCAGGGCATGATGATTAAAACAGTGGGAAACTTTTATTATATATGTTTATGCTTCCATACAACCATTTTTTCGTGGCAGTTTAAAGTAGGCCATAAATTTCAGACTGAAAGTTTACAGGCCTCAATTCAACAGATTTTGCAATAAATTGGAATTAATTCCTTTGAATCAATTTTCTTCACTATCTACTTAGTTCACATCTCAGAATCATTGAATAATTTTGTCATATTGTATATATTTATCTATGATCGAGTAGGATGCTCTGTACTTTTTTCCTATATTAGTCCGTATATAGATAAATTTATGTTGATTCGTATGAATATGATGAAAACGTGGTTAATTTTGTATTAATTACATTCAATCACAAAACATTTCAGTTTGAAGAAAACAAAAATCTGGAAGTTTTTGCCATCAAATAATGAGTAAGGTTTTCATTTCAATTGCAAACAATAGAAAAATAAGATACTAAAACAACTTTTAATATATACTTCTTTCAACAAACATTCAAAGAAACAATCTTTGCCTTGCTTCAGTGAATACTACCAACAGAGTCTGTTCCTTTTCAAGTAGCTGAAATTATTTTTAAATTCTTCTAGCCTTATTCTTTGAAGTTATAGAAAAATACAAACATTCACTAAAATCAGTAAAGTTTTACAATCATACGTTGAAAATCATACGTTTACAACTAATTCTACACTATGAAAACTTACAATAATAATTATCTTTTCAATAATTTTAAATTCGTAGATCGAGAAATTACTTGTTATTTTTTTAACAACGTGGGCAGAAGAAAAAGACTAAATGAAGTAACCCCATTTCATAATGACTATTTCCTACTTATTACCACCTGTATAGTAGTTTATCATTGAAATGTAATGTTGATTGATGCGGGCACGTGCCGCTTTTCATTTTATCATATTTAGAAAATTAAATTCCAACGTACTGACCTAACAGTGTATGGAATATATGTATGGGTTCCGATTGAAACAAAAACATCAGCGGAACATCTGATTTTTCTACTATTTCATAGATATGAACCAAATTTATTACAATAGTAATACAGTAGAAACTCGATTATCCGGACTGCCAATCGCGACGAATTTATTCTAACATGAATGTGTCGGAACTGGCATTACGCCCAAATTATAAGTACATCATGTACCATTTCTTAATAAATGTTGATTTTCGTTGATGTGTATTTGTTGTTTTCAATAAACACATAATATTACATATGTATTATATGTAATATGATTAGAAAGATATATGTAACATGATTTAAGATTTTATGATTTAAGAATTTATTATCAGGATTTATGTGAACAACGAAAATTGACTGAAATTAATTGATTTAGATTGAGTTATTTGTAATATTCCATTGAATTCTATAATGTAAAGTTACTGTTTTTTCAGATTAGATTGAGCTCTTTGTTAAATCATTTTTTAAATTATTTAGTTGAATCTTTTTTCTAATTATTTAGTTATGTATTCAACATTGTTATTATTTTCTGTAATTGGGTGTTATACCTGTTGAGAATAAAGAAATAGTTATTATTATATGTATGTACATGCTACATATGCAAAAAACCCACTTTTCTTCATACATTCGGTTATCCGGAGTTTCGATTATCCGGATGTCAAACGACAACAATTAGTCCGATTAATCGAGTTTCTACTATAATACGGTGCTCGAAAGAATAATGAAAATTGATCAACTGAAATCAAGTCTCGATGAAAAAACTCGAATTTCTATCGCAATTAGGAAAAATATGATTTCTTATTAAGGGTGTTTTTTTTAGAGGTATATAACTTCAAATTGCAATAAAACAACGATGGATCATTCGATTTACAAGAATTTTTTTTATTCGAAAGATAATCTTGTGGCATTACATTTCAAATATGATTTCTGGCATATGACCGCCACGGCTGGCTCGGATGTAGTCCAATCTGGACGTCCAATTTTCGATGACTTCTCCAACATTTGTGGCCGTATATGGGCAATAACACGGCGAATATTGTCTTCCAAATGGTCAAGCGTTTGTGGCTTATCCGCATAGACCAATGACTTTATATAGCGCCACAGAAAACGTGAAATTAGGCAGTCACCAAACGTGTCTTTCAATAAATCGATTGTGGCACGAGCTGTATGACATGTTGCGCCGTCTTGTTGAAACCACAGCCCCTGGACATCATGGTTGTTCAATTCAGAAATGAAAAAGTTGGTAATCATGGCTCTAGACCGATCACCATTGACTGTAACGTTCAGGTCATCATCGTTTTTGAAGAAGTACGGACTAATGATTCCACCAGCCCATAAAGCGCACCAAACAGTCAGGTTTTTCTGGATGTAACGGTGTTTTGATACCATGATTTTCGAAATAAAATTGAACTATATACAAGCGTTGTTCAAAATAACTGGTAAATTCATTGATTGGTGGCATATCTAGTAAATTATAAATTAGTAGTAATTGCCTACAGAAGGTTGACGGTAATGTCTACTTATTCGATTATATTCCTAGACATGACTGGAATTATCGAATTTAACGCATTAACATAATTAACGTTAACACGTAGCGAAAACCTTAGCCTATACATCATCCAGTAGTGGCTGTGGTAGTGGATAAAATGTGTGAAAGATTTTATCAAGATCTTTTTTTTCGATAATCGTTAGACTGAAATGAACAGTTTCACGCCAATTCTATAAGGTCATTGAAATTATAACCTTATTACATTTCTCCACAAATAAATCAAATTCATAAATCATCACAGTTTTGAACCGAAGATCAAATTTTTCGTTGAAGAGCAAAAGTTTGTATCAAGTGCTCACTTTGTTTAAACCACCTCAAATATTTCGTCTATTTTCTCTTTCCAAATCATTGAGCACTTTGTTACTTGCAAAATGAAAGTAAAAACGGAAAAAATATATTCTTAATCATTTTCGACATTAAAAAATTGAGGAAAATTGCCACAGAATAGGTACTCTTCAGAAAATTAGAATTTCACAGAATAAGAGAAAAAGCCCCTACAGTTCACATCCAACTTGGCAAAGAGTTCTCAAGTGATTAGGTGGAATAATACAGAGTCTGTTTTGAAGAAGATCTAACTTGGAGTACCATAGGGATCGAATCTGGTTCCGATACCGTCCTTTGCTTTCACAAATTATCCACATGCTACTTGCAAGATGTTCAGCTATGCAAATGACACCGCTTTTATGAATATGTCGCGAAATAGAAGTTAGATTGCTCTTAAACCTGTTGTGTCACTGTCATATGCTCAGAACTGATACACTTCAAATGGTCTTTTGACGAACAAAAATAAAACCCAGAAGCTGTTGTTTACAAATAAAGACAAAACAAGTGATTCGCTTGCATATTTGTGAGCAAGTTGTGGGTGCGAGTTTTTCTTTATCGTTGAACTGGAGTCAATAGCTTGGTGGCGATGCACTGAAGTTTCGAATTTACGCCAAATTCTATAAGTACAATGCGACGATAACACTGCGCAACATTGAAAGTGTTTCGGTCTCAAAATTAGTCCTATTCTATGTCTTCTCGTTTACTGAATGCAAAAACGACAATTGAATGAACTGATTAGCTCCAGTTTTAGAGATGCAAGCTACTCTCTACGTTTCATAAACGTAGAGAGTCTTCTTTTTCAATTTGAGAAAAGTTTGGTTTCCGAAATTGGAAACATTGCTAATTTATAGTATTTCGTGCATATCATCTTGTTTTGAAGTTTTATGGAATATAAAAAATCTGCGATTTTTTAATAGTGATCTCCTGGTGATGCAATTAAGGTATACGAAATACTGTTGCTGTCTATGTATGTTTGATAGTAAGGATAGAAAATCACATTTTATTCAAGCTGACTGGCCTGCCAAAAACTTCAACCCTAGTGAGAAAAAAGTAATTGCCGCGCCACTTGTAGATCCAAAAAATGTTCTTCTTCCACCCTTATAGAGAACCTGCATAAGAACTAGTAGCGCCTCTATCGTTAACTTTGTAAGTTAATATGTGAGGACGAAGTGTTTATATCCATGCATTTTATTACTTATTCATGAAGCATGTAATTTTTTATGAATTATTCCTTGGAAAAATATACGAATTGAATACATACATTAGTATTTTACAATAACTTATTGTAATAATACTAAGTGACTATGAGTAGGAAAATCGGCGAAAAGAAATCAAGATCTGGTAACACTGATATTAATTTCATTATTTTTCTAGTCCAGATGGTACTCCATGGCAACCTACAAATAATTCAAGGATATGTAGTCATCATTTTGTTGGAGGAAATAAATCTGAAGATCCTCGTCATCCAGCATATAATCCAACAATTTTTCCGTCCAAGTATAAACGTAAGGAACGTTCAAATACAACTTTAATTCGTTTTGATCGTTGGAAGAAAAGGAAACTAATCTCTGAGGTTTTATCTGGTGCTAATGATGAACAAGAACAAGTGAATTCATCATTTATCCTCTACTAAAAATTTAAAAGCAGAAATAGTGACAAAAGATAAAAGTAGTGGACCGGACATTCCAATTTGACTGTCGGGATTTCGAGGATACTCTTCAACAAAAAATGATAAACAACTTTTGGCTGTACCTGGTGTAAGTATTTACATTATTATTAGGAATGTTACCACGAACTAAATTTCAAAAAATAAACCTAAAAGTATAAAATTCAATTTCTCTCACATAATAAATGTTAAATTTGGCCACCATGAGCGCTAGTGTCTGATAATCAAAGTCACGCAGGTTCTCTATATATCAAGGTGGGCTTGATGAAAAATGTTGTCAATTGAGCTATGAACCAAAAGAGCCAGGCCTTTTAATACTCAAGAGACAAATTTCCAAAATTAAGTAATACAAAGTTCAAGGAAGGCATCTTTGTTGGGCCCCAAACACGTCAACTTGAAAAGCACATTGCATTCGATTCAGTTTTGAAAGGGAAAACGAGGAAGCTTGGGAAGCTCTCAAGGGAGTTAACATGGATTTTCAGGGAACAAAGCTGATGATAACTACCCTCAATTGGTTACCGAACTTCTACAAAATACCACCAACTTGGATGCAATATGTCCCTAAAAATCCATTCTCTTCCTCCCATCTTGATATTTTCCCACATAATTGCGGAGATGCCAGTGATGAACATGAAGAACAGTGCCATCTAGCTAATTCTATGCGTACTCAGCTGGAATGCTTGCCAGTTTAAATGTACAGATGCTCCAGAGGTCACTTCCAAGAGGAGTGCTAAAAGATCGCGATCAAAGGAATCAGTTTATTCTTCGCAGATCTAAACACCTAGACATATAAACGTAGATCAAAAGTGTTTTTTGAAGAATTTTCAATTTAAATATAATTAATTACAGTGAAATCACACTTTAAATGTGGTTAGCATATGTAATTTGTTAATTTTCATCATTTATATTTCAAAAAACATAGAGCTAATAAATTTTTATCTTTGTCATAATCGTTTTTTTTGACCCAAATTAACACGAATTGACTCATGAAGTAAAGGAAACGTTCAACTTTTTTTTGTTGCGTATCTATTGTAATTTATTGAAAGTCTGAAAACAGTTTTTCGTCCTTTCTATCTTACTTTTCTGACAAGTCGTTTTTAAGAAATTCAACATATTTTAGAAAACCTATCCTTTGGTGTTCATTTACTGTGTTTAACAATGAAATAACCCCTGGCAACGCTCATTTAAATGCAAAATTCTTACTGAAACTTATAGCTCTACCATACCTTCAAGCACTACAAGTCCACAGAACAGAGCACAGGAACTCACAGATATGTACAACAAATTATTCTTCGATATTACTCTTGTGTAGATATCTGAAATACCAAACGCTGCCGTTTGGATGGTATCACTGAATTTATAAGTGATAATTACACTTACCGTGTCCGAGAATATGCTACTGCCTGTACTGGATCTCAAGAACTGATGATGTTATCAGTAGAACGCGAGTTATAAATGATCGGATTCCCAGAAGCGTTTCCCCCATTTTTTCGTTCGAACTATATGCAAACCCATTGCTAATCGTATTTGCGAGAATTTATTTGGGAAATTTTAAATATTTATCAGATAAAATCGAGAATTTTGTCACAGGTCCCCAATGGAGAATGTTTTAATGATATAGACATTCTCCCTGAGTGCAAGCCGGAGATAATTCTTATTTCTCAATCAGGTTATTATCAGTTGAATCCAAACAAGAATTCCATACAAACAACAGCTATAAATGTAAATTAACTGATACGAAATTTTGACCACTTTTATTAGTCAAAGTTGGATAAGTGCTTTATCCATTCTAATAAACTATTAAACTTCAGATTTATGAAATTAATTTTGTAATACTAGAATATTTTACGTATGTATAATAAATGTACAATTCTAATTTATCACAACATCATTTAAGATAAAATTGGATTGAAATTTAAACACTTAAAAAGGTCAATTCTCAACGTCAAATAGATCCAAAAGATTTTAGTGTGATGACTGGAACATTTTTACTTTACAAGTTTTCAACTTGTAGAGGATGTTTGAGTTAATTTTCAGAGGAAAAGAGCACAAGTATAAAGTTAAAAATGAATTAATGATGAATTAAGTGAAAATGTCATAACAATAAGGTGAATAAACTTATATTAGATAATTTTCGAGAATGTTTATTTAAATTTTTCAATTGAATATAAACTTAAATTCAAACACTTGAACTTATGATTTACACTTTATTGACTACATAGTATGACGCGTTTCGTCGTTACAAACGACTTCTTCAAATGCAAAGCGAATAATGACAACAAATTTTAAAAAAGAGGTATAAATAGGAAGGCAATTTGAGATTCTATAAATTTGGGTTTACCTAAGATATTCCATTCTGAAATCTAAATTACCTGAAAATACTGAAAATCTGTTCATTGAGAAAATTTCAGAATTTTTATGCCGATTTATTTACACTATTTCCCAAAAATCTAATTGTCAATTATGAAAATTTTGAATTCGATCAATAGTGATACGAATTTCAAATTTTATATAATATACAGAAAAGTCATAAAAAGACTTCTGTGGAAATTTTCTGCTCAATGAACAGGAAGAATTAAACAATTCACCCTTGTTGAACCTTTTCAGGTAATAAAAATTAGATTTCAGAATTGAATATCTCAGTTAAAACCCAAATTCATAAAATCTCAAATTGCCTTCATATTTATACCTCGTTTTTCAGATTCATTGTCATTTTTCTGTTTGCATCTGAACAAGTCGTTCAACGACGAAACGCGTCATGCTATGTAGTCAATAAAGTGTAAATCATAAGTTCAAGTGTTTGAATTTTAGTTTATATTCAATTATAATGGATTTACATCAAGTAAACGCCAACACTAATAAATTTTTTAACTTGTAGAGGATGTTTGAATTAACTTCCAGAGAAAAATAGTACAAAAATAAAGTTAAAAATTACTTAACGATGAATTGAATCAAAATGGCATAACTTATATTAAATAATTTTCGGAATGTTTATAAGACATCACCATTCACATTTAGAGTAACACATGAACTCATAAAATATTTTCTATCGCAATATTTGATATTATTCTATGGTTTGCCAGTTACCATTCTGTTAACTGAAATGGTATATCATATTGTGTAGCTATTAAATCATTTCATTGCTTCTGCACTAGTGCTAAATTAATTCATCTTCACAAACTTTTTCGAATTAGATTCTTTTGATTTTACCAAAAAAAACAACGAGTAGATGCATTAGAAATAGTGTAGAAACATTTGAAAAATATACGAATAATTGAAAATAACTTAAGGCGTCACAATTTTGATTCAATATTTTTCGAAATAACAAATTGTTAATCAACCACCTGTATACATATACATTCATATTCAAGTGTTCATTCAAATTAATTCATGATGCGCTAACCTTTACTTCAGTTAAGATCACCTGTTCCATTCAATGTTAATCAATTGATACAGTTGGTAGGCAACACAATAAGAGATAAAAGAGGAATTCGTAATATTTTATTCCTCTGCCTGGGCATTATTGATACAGGCATTCAACATCGATATAATCGAATGAGGAGCCTGACACTGTACCATTTTTTTAATTGCAATTTATTAAAACTTGAATCTTTAGGCATGATAACAGTAAAGAGTATTGAAATTTTATGTCGGCACTTTGATATTTTGGAAAATATCATTGTTTGCTTTTTGCGCTTGCAGACTTCAGTGTCAAGCTATTTCCTTCAATTCTAAATTTTTATTACTATCTATCATGGCAAATATATTTCAAAACTTTAAAATATTCTATAAATATTTCAACTGAATTCAAACCTACATTTCTGTGACATCAACATTTATAATATTATTACACAGGTACACACACTTTATATTTATATATATAGACAGTCATAATTACAATAGAAGAAATTACAATTTAAAATTTTTTACAATATAGAAATTATCTCTCTTTTTTGTTTTGTGATTCAAGAATAATATTTTTTATAGCTCACAGAACTTAATCACAAATATGACAGCTGTCGCTTTTTCACATGGCCTATAAATTTTTTCTCGTGACACTGAGCTTCTTATCCAAATTACATATTTCGTTTTTAACTTTTCAATAGCGACACATGATTTGTCCCATTGACAAATATAATAAATACAGTTGAAAACTATAATGAATCAATAAATAGATGTTACCTATAGATGAAAAATTATGTGAATTTTCAAAGGAAGAAAGCTTAGAAGAAAAAGGTTCTCTGAAAGAGAAAAGAACAGTTATCGGTTAGTATTACGTTAGGCACAATATGAGTACGATAGTATTTTCAAAATATAATATTTCACATATTTTGATACGATAATTTTGAACATGGGTAGAATTTTAGTTACAATTGAATCTGATCTTGCATTAGTTTCTTGAATCTGTTTCTTGAATTCCAAAACCGAATCACTCCAAATTGATCATAGGTGATTCCTATTTATTTATACAAGTTAGATTTTTCACCGTTTGGTTTTTAAATTAGCTTAATAACTATAAAATTTGCTGCACTGCATTGCTGTACTATAGCTTCATAGCATATAGGAGTAAATATTTATTTATTTATTTTTCATTTATTTACCATAATTATTTACCATTTATACACCACTCAACAGCTTGGGCCAATTACTGGGTGAGAAAATACAATATAGTTCAAAACTTATAAAAAAATAAAACTAGAAATAATATCATTAATGTACAAACAATACACATGAACGAAAACTGTGTGGGCAAGCTGACATTAAAGCTCACCTACAAGATACAGAAAAAACTTATAACTAAAAAACAGTCATGCGAGAGCTCGTCTGATATCACCAGGCATGCATGCAAATATGTCGATGACGTCATGAAAAGGCTCAAAGTCACCACAAATTTCATAAAGTGGTGTAAAAGCCAGAAAATTAGTACAAGCTAGAGGTGGATAAAAAATGTTCATATTTCTACAAGTTATTCTCAGAACACGGAAATTTATGATAGAAAGAAGAAAAGAACAATAAACAGAAAACCTTATGAGCTTGTATAGGAACATTATTCCCAAATATTTCCAAAGTGTTTCAAGTGATGAAACATTAAATCTTGTAGTAAGTATCTCATGATTTATACCTCGTTCTGGATACACACCGTCGAAGCAAAACCATAAATATTTCAAAAATCGCCTTTGCACAGATTCAAGATTACTTATATTACACAAGTATCCTGGATTCCAAACGATACTGGCATATTCTAGTTTTGAACGTATAAAGATATTGTATACGAGCATAGTTGATTCAGATTGAGAGAGCCATTTAGAAGTTCTTATTACAAAACCTAATGTGTTGTAACAAATTGAAACAAGATCATTAATGTGAGTAGCAAAAGTTAACTTGAAGAATGTGGCAATCACTTACTGCTGAATATTCAAAGTTATTACGCATTCGTTTTTTCTTGATTGTTTTCTTCATTGTTTGGATTACTTCCGATGTATTCATGTGGCTCAAACGTTTCCTTTCCCTTTTTAAACAGTTTCAAAGTACCTTCGAATTGAGGAAAATGCATGTTTCTCCACAGAATATTTTCTATATAGCTAAAACTCAAAATCTAATAATTGAAATCTTTGGTCTCAAGGAAAAATATAAATCGTTTTAGGGAGATTTCAGGTATTTTGATAGCGGCTTAATAATTTTGAATGCGTCTCATCTGATAGAATGGTCTTATTTCCTATCAGATGCAACCTAAAAAAAATCATTTATGATAGCATCGAACTAAAATGTAATAGTTAAACCTAAATCGGAACATTTACGACATCATCGAACTAAAATGTAGTAATTACCTAAATTGAACCAGAACCTATTTAAATAGGTTAAAAATCTATGAGCAACTAAAATCATTTCAGACAATAAATGACAGAATATTTTTTCGAAAAATCACAATTAAACAAATTTCCAAAATTTGAAAAACTTAATAATAAGGTACATACATTCTCTTACAATATTTAACGTAATCAAAATATGTAATATTTCATATTCAATCAACGACATGAATCCGCAAAAACACGAATAAATGTTAGTTTTGTGAAGTTTTCAATTTCTTCAATTTTAAGAATTAATAAAAAATAACATCGAGCCTTGCAACTGCATGGTAAATAAGTTTTTATTGGATGATTGTCTAGCAGAGATAAAAGTACAAGTGAAAAGTACACTCCATCGTAAAGAAATCGTGGAATGTGCAGTCTGTAATCAGAAAAACCATTTTATTTATTGGAAGAGATCGACTGATTCTGTTAAATTGTGATTTCGATTTTTCATATATTATTTCCTCGAGTTGTTCGTACAAGACATATCTTCTGGATCTTATAATATGGTGTTATAAATTGTCACTGCGAAATGACGTTTTAATGGAGTAGTATAAGCTATAAGGTATCAAAAATTCCAACATAAGTATGTACTTGGATCAGTATACAATAAAATACTTTATCATTATTAGAACCGGCTTAAGTAAAGAACTGGATCTCTGAAATACCTTCAATAAATAGACCAACAGCTTGACACTTTCGGTTTTATGATTTACGTTTCACTTTACATAAATGTCATGTTAAATAAGATTGAATTTATGAGTCTTAAAATGCATAAGGTGTAAAACAAAATTATGTTTTTCTAATCAGATGTTATAATCTTATTTTATTCAATAGTATATTGAATATATTGAGTATATAATAATACTTTTTCTATAGAACTAAGAATAAATATTTCCTATTAAATATTTTATATACTACAATTTTTTTGTAAATCAAAGAAAGTTTTGTTTTGAGGAAATGCATATCAGGAAATTAAATGTTTATTAAAAGTCTTGTTTGTGGATAACAAATTATAAAAACGAAGTGTTTTGTGTGCACCGATTCAATCGAATCGAATTTGTGTTGTGTTTTGAGTCCGGATTAATTTCAAATAATTTTTTTGTGAAATATAGTGTAGATGATAGGTATTCCGTAGATGATTTAGTAAGTTTCAAGCTTGGAATAGGTGAGTTTCGAATGAGTACATTTTCTTGAAATGACGAAAAGTTGTTGTATTGCTGGTTGTAACATTATAACAGCACCCTGCAGGCGGGAGGGCAAATAGTATCGACTTTCAGTTTCTCTAAAAATGAATTTTTAGAGAGTAAATGGATGAAATGTATACCACGAGATAATTGGGCTCCAACAAAATATTCAGTTGTTTGCGCCTTGCATTTTATTTGCATTTAAAAATGCCTTATTTCACATGTGTGCCATATTTGAATAAATTATTAATGACATTTCTCTCGAACGGTCCTTTTTGAATAATATACACCAGACAGCAATTTTGTGCAACCTCACTATTTTAAGCGTGTCATTGGATGAGTCCTTGAAAGATTTTTATTGTTGTTGTTTATGTAGTGAAGACAATAAAAATATTCTGAACATGCTGTATTCAATTTTTTCGAATATCTTATTGAATGACTACAAAAAAAAATAATGAAACCGGACACGAGAAAACTGAATCAAAAAATAAACGAAGAAAGCTCAATACTTTCATAAAGTAGTTTGTTGGTTGCGCTAATCAGAAATATAATATTTATTTATACTTAGGTAAATTATTCAATTTGAGTAATTCCTACATCGTTTCTTTCAATTCTCCTATTCTCTCAAATAATTCAATAAATTTGGTTAGGCAACTTTTCATGTAAATAAATCTCACTGACGCTAAATAGAACTATTTTTTACGCAGTGAGGATTTATCGAAAACATCGTTGTTTTCTTGAAATAATAAATGTTTTACGTTTGTCTGTTACAATATAATATTCAATATATATTCTATATAAATAAATTTAAAAAATATTTCCTATTCGTTCGCAATATACAAAAAGAGTTGAAATAATGCTCGAAACTTTGGGAACAACCGACTAGACCACTCTGGACAATTTGGCAACACCGAGGTACTACGCTCTTCATGGCCTGTATCAAAGATGGCCGTGGTATACCACTCGACACAATTTGGCAACCTCGAGGGACTAAGCTCTTCATGGTCTGTATAAAAGGTGGCGGTGGTAGTTATTATATCACTGAAATCTGACATCAGACGGAATGATCTGTAATCATTCAAAGAGGTCCTAAACATTGAAAAATATAGGTTTTTATTGCAGACTGCAAACCCTTATAGCTTGTGACAATCAATGTTTCATCAATGTTTACTACCTAATTAAATAAAAAACTAATTGAAACTCTTTCGAGTTAATTGATTTCTTCTTAATGCAGATCAATGAAATGGATATATACAACTATAAAGAAGAGTAACAGGAATTGAAAATGTTGATAGTCTGGTATAGATTCAACTTCAAGTTTAAATTGAATTTACGATGCCACATAGTGGCAAATAAGTATGCAAATCTTCTAGACAAGAGATACATTTAGCTTCGACAGTGATGGTTCAGCCTTCCACTATATCAAATTGATGACCTGACAAATTTTATGTGTATTTACTAATCTATATTCCACTGAAGTTTCAAAGAAAATTACAGCTTGCTATTCAGCGGAACAAATGATATAATACGTATTCGCCTTGTGGTGAAGAGCACGTGTCAAACACCTTGTCATTTGTATTCAATCCGAGCATCAGCTTCTCTTTGAATCGGCCCATCATTTACAATGATAATACCCGCTAGACGCAGGCATAAACATTTAAATAAAAGCAGTAGATAAAACATGAACGCATGACATTACTTCATGAATCATGCCTCTGTCACCTACAAATACTCTCGAGTTTTCCCTCAAGCAATATGCGTTCCACTGAAATTTGAAATTTGAAGAATGTATTTAATGTTTTTATCAATTTTGTTTTTTATTTGTATAAAAATAGACAAATTTAAAATGGAATCAGTAGTGAGAAAAGCGATATTTTCAATGTGTAGCAAGAAATTGATTGAATATACTCTGGGTGTCCCAGACTATCAGTGCAAAATTTTGTTTACGAATTGTGAAACGCGTACCCCCTTTTTTGTTCCAGTTGACCTTAACAACAGAAATAATGAATAATATTGATAATGAAACAATATTTAGATTTTTCTCATTAATTAACAAAAATACGCATGACGAATTTCGAAATTAACAACAGATGTAATTCCATAAATACAATACCAATAGCTAATCTCACAGAACATACCAAGTATCTTCTATGACTAATCTGGAGTGAGGAACATAGAATACAACTGAAGTTTAACAATATTATTGAAATCGAATAGGGATAACTCGTGCTGACTTGATGTCATACTTTGTCTAAGTCGAATATTTTAACTTAATATTTATGTTGAAAATAAAACACTGGTACTTACTTCAACTATTGTATTTATTTTTATTATGTATTATACATATCAATTATTTAAAGGGCATTATTCATTAAATTTTTAAGGTTAGTTTTTTTACAGTGAGGATATACTTTTCTGTGTTCTTGTACTAAAATATTCTTGGAAGTCTGTTTATTGAGAATCAGAAGATAAAGTTTCGTAATATATATTAAACGTATAAATAGTTAGGTAAAGATTTGGTCCGTATACCTGGCTTTTCCCAATAAATAATACACTCACGAATAGTAGGATTTCCACTTCCATTGACGCTTTATTTGACTCTGCGAATATCATAAAATGAATTCGCCACCACTTGTCCATTAGAGGAAAGACCAAAAATATTTCCTTTTTAGGACTGCGTAACTCCACCGACATGTTGACATGCTCACAACAAAAAAAATGCATTCACTAATGAAAACAACACGATCATAATCACATTAACACTTAGTTCGCGCGCACCGTACTATGCAAGTTTCGACAAGTTTCGATGCAAGTCGGCACGGGTTGCCGTGATTCAATTTACGTGAAATTTTATTTATAAAGTGTTTGGAAGGCGATTAGGCATGGGATTATTCGTACACATTGCGGACAATTTTCTGTAGTGTTCGAATGAAATATCTACAAAGCCTTTCAATCGCGCTACTGTTGTCATGAGTAGGAATCTTGAACGCTAGGGAGAGTTTATACGTATTTTCACCGATAGAGAGAGCCTACGTGAAAATTTCACTAGGAAGCATTCCCCTCATTTTGATATAGGCCCTATGTTCGTTTTGAAAGTCATTGATTCTTGATTGATAGATAAAATATGGACTGATGATTCATAATAATGATGAAACAATTGTATCCTATTATCATTCAACAAGATCAATGAATTTTTCGAAACGCTCTTAATATTCACTCTCGAAAGTGATGGGTTCGTTCTCGTTGACAACAATTGTGTAGACAGCTCCCTGAGGATTTTATTTGAAATATTTCGATATTTCAATTGAGAGTCTCAGTATTTACTAGTATTGAATGACCTGTGAATCCTGAAACTATATATATATATATATATATATATATATATATATATATATATATATATATATATATATATATATATAATATATTTTACATATTTACATGGGATTACAAAGTCGGTGTATCTAAAAAACGGGAAAAAAATTACAAAATATTTCAGTTTTTCCTCGATTCATACAAAAAAAACTAATTGTAATCTGTCTGTTAAAAGTGTCTAAAAGTTTTCATAATCGGTCAATGACAAAATTAAGAAACTTCGACTAGGTATAATGCTTAAACTACTGGGTCAAATTGGATTAAATTTGAAATATATCGTATTTATACAATTCCTGCTTGGGTACTGAAAATATAGCTGCTTGGTACGGCTTTTTTGCTCGACTTAGCCACTATTTTGCGTGCCAAATGCGTATTTCCTTTTGAAGAATGAACTTTTTTTCAAACAATTTTTACTTCTGAACTTTACAGAAATAAATAAATTAAAATAAAATTCGTAGTAACAAAAATCATATAAATTATACTTATATTTATTTATTCTAAGGTCAGTTTAAATTTATGGATTGAATTTATTGAACAATATATTATAATAACATTGTTGAAGAAAAATTTATATCATATAAACTACGTATGAAATGTCATCTGTTATCTTAAATAAAGGACGATCGCGCGAACGGCGTCTGGTCAATAATAAGAGTAGCACAAGTCCATATATACAATAATAAATTACCCTAACCAATGGCCATCCACAAAACCTCCCTTGAAATGAACACAAAAACTCAGCAGGAGATCCACCAGCATATTGCAACGCTCAAGGGTGAAATATCTGCAATATATCGTCCAAGTGAATGATTATGTTCCTTATGTAACCCTTCAATTAGGTCGTCTAATACGAGGTCCTAAAGAACCCTAATAGGTATTATAGACAAAACGCCGTAAATGATTCACTTTTGTTTTTTGAAGTGTCATAAACAAAGGGTAACACTAAACCACTGTTTCTTTCGTGTGAGATGAATATAATGTAGTTTGGTCCGTGGGAATATCGTTTAGGATTTTTTAATGTATTGTTTTGACCATTTAACGGTTTGAAATAGTTCATTGATATCCTTTTGTTTTAGTGAAGTATGGATTAAAATAGCTCCTTCAAACTTTTTTGTCAGGTTATAATACCTGTAAAATGGCTGAAGTATGAATGTGTAGATGCCTTTGTTGTTAAGGAATTTGGATACATTAACCAATCTTTAATTTCAGAATATATCTCATCTACTGGCCTAATAAATTATCCTTATTGTCTACCTGAGACCTTCAAATAGAAAATATTCAACTCAATTTATAATTGTGTATATTCGTTGAAAATATTATGTTAAACGAAAACAAAAAAGGTTTTCCATCGCTTTGAATTGTCCATAAATTCGGGAAATCTTGTTTACTAATATCATCCATAATATAAAAATGAATTCCTCTTCGTTAGTCTCGCTAAAACTCGAGAACGACTGGACCGATTTGGCTAATTTCGGTCTTGAATTATTTGTGGAGAGAGTCCAGAGAAGGTGTAAAAGGTGAATGAATATGAAAATGCCCGGAATTGAATAAAAACAACAAATTTGTTTTTCCTTTGATGTGTTCTCTGTCATTCAGAAATCAAATTGAAAGAATTTTTTAACCAATTAGAATTTTTATATCTTTCTTACTACATTTTTATTCTCAGGAGGAAAAAAATAAACTTAATTTTAGCTAGCTACAGTTGGTAGATTAACCACAGTTGTTAACTATCTATCAGATTATTTTTATGTAGATTGGTAAATCTTATTTGTCACAAATTAAATTTCTGAACTAAACCATAATATTTGACATTTGACAACCCACTAATCGATCCATCCTCTATGTCAATCGATAGCTCACATCGAGAGCTTCTTTCTTCTATGAGTGGCGATTGCCGCAACGTGCCCAAGAACTTTATTTAGTTCGGTGATCGTTTGTGACATTTCAAGTTATATGCTTTTTTTGTTGATCTTTTGTGATAGTGACACTTTACTGCTAAGTGAGCGGGAATTTTTCTCACACTTTGATTACTTACAATTTACGATGCCGAGGAGAAGACGAACCTCACTTAGGTCGTCGCAGTCAATCAAATGTGTGAAAAGTTACCTCACGTGCTAACCGCACTGATGACCAGAGAGAGACAGATCAAGAAAATAGTCGTATTGCTATCACAGAATTGCGTTCTTTAGTGAGTGACAATGAAGTAGATAGGCTTAGAATACAACGAGTTCGTGCACATCAAACACAACAACAGAGAGTACAACATAATGGAATTAAGCGATTATTTTGCCGACAAATCGATAACACTTGAGGAAATGACAATACATTTGTAGATATTATAAGGCGTTAAAATACATTAGTGAATATATTGGATTGTGTTGTGCTGGAAGCAAAGTAAAATGCCACAATTGGTCCCACCACCAGATCCTTTACGTTCTTTAGTTTTTGGGATTGGAAATGGTTTTTAGCAATTCTTGGCCAACATTCAGAAATATAACAGCGGTTTCTGTTTCGCGCTCTGTGGAAAATTTGTATCGTTTGTTACGACCATATTATGGTCGTCATAATCGACCTGGTGAATCAACAATTCGTGCTGTTATCACCAAATCTCGCACCAAGTTTTGTTATTTTATTTTGTTGTTGACATTAAACCATTGTCTCGCATGTGAACAGTGCGTACTGAAGAGAATATTGCAGCCGCAGCGTACAGTGTTAATGAGGTTCGTGAAATGCCAATTCGTCGCCGTTTTCAGCAATTGGACATGCGGTACTCAACCACATGGAAAATGTTGCTTGTTGATTTGGGTATGAAAGTCTATAAAATTCAACTTCTGAAAGAATTGAAACCAAATGACCTACCACAACGTCTAATTTTTGGCGAATGGGCGCTAGAACAGCTTAATGAAAATCCACCGTTTTATCGAAAAATTATGTTCAGCAATGAGGCTCATTTCTGACTTACATGCCATACAAGAATAACCGATGCATCCCGAAAAAAACGACAGATTGGTGTGATTTATGGGCTGGTGGGATCATCGATCCATTTTTCTTCAAAGACGACCGTGGAAGAAACGTTACCGTCAACGGCGAACGATATCGAGCCATGATACGCAACTTTTTTTTGCCCCAGTTAGCCGAGTTGAACTTGGTTGACATGTGGTTTCATCAAGAAAGTGCCACATGCCACACAACTCGCGAAATAATGGACATGTTGAAGGATGAATTTGGTGAGCAGCTTATCTCTCGAAATGGCACTGTGAATTGGCCGCCAAGATCATGCGATTTGACGCCTCTGGATTATATCTTGTGGGGTTATGTAAAGTCATTAATGTACGTGGACAAGCCGAACACGATTGAAGCTTTACAGGATAATATAATACGCGTTATTCGTGGGATACAGGCCGAAATGGTCGAAAAAGTTAAGCAAAATTGGACCTTCCGAATGGACCATTTGATACGGAGCGCGTGATCAACATATACATGAAATCATCTTCAAAATATAAATGGCAAAGGCCAAGTTATCAATTCAATAACAAATTTTGAATATATGATGCAAATTGAGTGTTTTATTTGATTTAAAAAAACTACGCTTAAAAAATCACCCATTATTTATATTACCCAACAATCAAACATTCATCAATTAATTTTTCAAATCATACACAAACACAATACATTTGCCTTTCCAGGGTGTTTTGTCGACTAAGCCACAAAGGCCCCTAAGGGGCTTCGTGGCCTTTCATATCTTCGAATTGAAAGTAATACATGGGTTATTTTTAATTCTCCCAAAAATGCTAGTTAGCAGACAATAAGTTCAGATGATCAGTAATCAAATCAGACGCATTCATATAAGGAAAGCGAATTGCGATTTCTCATAAACTTATAGGTATTAGTTCATAAACTGAAAGGCTATGAAAGTTTTTAATCAACACTTCATCTATTTTCGTTTCAGCTATAAGTGGTAATTACTATTGCATTATTATATTAAATGCGCAAACTCACATTCTCACATAAATTTCATTGTTGTGACAGTGCTAACACAACGTATTATTTTATTCAGAATAAAAATGCAACCCTTGATCCATAAAATTTTATGAGATGATCCAAATAAAACCGAATGAATAGCGGAAGCTGTGGATCCGTTCGTCAACAAAAACTTTTAAGGTTATTTATGCATTCATAAAGTCAAAATAGTTTTCCACATATAGTGTGCCATTCATGGTTTCATAAAAGGGTACTTTGTTTTGTCAATTTGCATATTAGAGCGACATTTATTTCACTGCTAGAAATGTGCTCATATTTACATACATCAGTTATAACGGTCTACATTTAACTGTTTATTTCTTCGTCAATTTTCAATTCTGCACTTTGAACTCAACCCTCTCTTGTAGAATCTTGATTATTTAAGAAAATTTTAAATCTTTAACAATATATAGAAAATATCCAGTGTTATTTGAACTACCACAAAATCTACCACAATTTTTATATTTTATATTTTATAACATATCGATGATATAATTCTCAAAATCTGCATTTGGCACTATACTTGTGAAATTTCAAATTTCATTTCCACTATAAAATTCGCATTGACTTTTTTGCTCTCACCTCTAGCAACAATTCGTCAGTCTGAAAAGATGAGCAAGATACGAGATGAAATAGAATCTTGAATTATCATTCTTCTTCAAGGCATACTTCAAAACAATGAAAAAAGTGTTGGTAAAATCGTTATCCGATCCATTAGAAATGACAATAATAATACATTTGTTCGCAAATGATTTACATCTAGGAAAATTACAGCGAAAAATTAACAATCAATCAAATGAAAAAAAAGAAGTACATAATTGAGTGGCTAAGTGAATATACACGTCATAAATAAAATAGCACTACAGTATAATCTCACTAATCAGATACTTCAATAGAAAGACAAGTCCAATAATGCGGACCAATAATCTTGGTTTGAAGGAACCATAGATACACAAGAAATTATGACGGATAAAGAAATATGTAAAGTACTACAAGAAAAAGAGAGCCTTGTAAAAATATTTGAGCCAGGAACTACTACAACTATAGAAGTAAAACCAGATACAGCATTCAGATATTTCAATACTAGCATAATATGATCTCATGAAAACGGCGTATCTGCAACAGATATTATAACTTCCTGAAATATACGAGAAAATGTTTTCAAAACAACCCTACAAGCTGCACAAAACAGACTTCAAGTAAAGATTATTATAACTTATATATATATATATATATATATATATATATATATATATATATATATATATATATATATATATATATATAGCTGACCTGGCGAACTTTATACGCCCATTTATTTTTATCTGAATATTTTTCAAAATTACGGAAGGACATGTTCTACTATTTGTGCTAGACTATCTTCATTTCAATATTTATCCCGTGTGGAGCCAGGGACTTACTCACTAACGAAGGGAGTGCAATACTTCCTGTTATTTAAAATCAGTTGAATTACCAAAAAATTCATATATTAACACGTTTGATGTATTATTGATAGTGATTAACCTGTCCGTTCTATAGTTGAAAGTTCCTAATTTCGTATCAACTTGTCCCATCATTAATTATATGAGATATTTGCTGGATATAAGTCAAAAAATGTTCAGAATTTAGTACATTCCCGGAAACCAATGAATATAGTGGCTCTGGTGGCAGTACCAATAGCGTCTATTTGAATCGACTCTTAGGGCAATATTTTGCCGCGTCATTAGTAGTATTTTCTCATCAATAGCAATTAAACTTTGCTTTGCAATGTTGACACACAACGTTCATTGGTCCAATTGCAACGATTTGTTCAACGTTATAATTGAAAGCAGGTCGATAGGAGTTAAACGCAACCTTTTCATATTGTTAATTTCGATTCCATCGATTCCGTTCAACTTCATTCCGAGCTTCGGTTACTCGTCAGTTTGACTTGGTTTTTTATATCTTTGACTTGCTGCATTGCGAGTTCTGCGACTTAAGTTTGTACATCTGATAGCTATCATTTTTCAAAACAAGATTTCAACTGTAAATTAAAGAAAACTATGTATTCTTCTTTATTATCAAATATATCACGTGCTATGTTAGTAACGTGTATGTTAGTCTATTTAAACTTAACAAAATTTTATATTAGATGGAAGTCTCAAAATTAGTCGTGATAGCTCTGAAATAAAAAACCGAAATGTGTGATAAGATATTCAGTTTTTTTACATCCCTTTTTTGAGAATTAATAATTATTTCTTACTTATATTATTAATTAAGTATTCTTGAATTTTTTAATTTTACACGCCATTTTTTAAATTTTTTTCCCGGGAAAACGTTTTTATGGAAAAAATGGGCTGTTTTTAAGGTTTTGCCAGCTATTATTCGAATTTTTCTCGCCGTAAAAACCATCCTTGGACTTCAACGAACATAAAAAAAAAGAATTGGCAAAATTGGTCCAGGCGTTGTTGAGTTATGCGCTTACCAACACATTTTGCGATTCATTTTTAAATTATAGATTACAAGTTAATTTTGAGATACCTATGTTACAGTTTCAAAAACGTGTGGAACAGAAACCCAGATACATTGTATTTTCCTTTGAAACTGTTTCTATTATAACTGTTCCATTATGAATTTTTCTATACAATCCAGTAATCTGAACATTCAAATAATCCGGCACCTTCTGGTTTTTAATTGTGCCGGATGAGTGAGATTGCACTGTATATTACAAGAAAATGAAATGAAAATAAAATAGCAACTAACGCTCAATTGGTAGTGAACTTTGGATAAAACTCATTGTGTTATATCAAAATTCCAAAAAATGTATACAATCAGCTTTCATAAAATCCTCCTTTAAAGGTCATCACACATTTCGCAATTTTCAACTTGTCACATCTTCATACTTAACGTTTTTCCAGAATGCTATTGGTATGTATATATTTATTTTTTCATGTTAACCTTTCTCATCTAAAATCGTGTCAATTGGTACAGCAAGCTAAGTATTAGTATATCTTTGTTTTACCATGTACCACCTACCTATAAGAGAAATTGTAGACTCAACAATAATAATTTTTACCATAGAAAAATCGGAGATACATTTTTGACAAAGGCTCCGGTTTATTGTAAAGAAAGAACCCCTTTCTTAATCATCACGGTTGACTTGATTCTTACATGAGTCACTCTATTCATCTCGATAATCGGTGTGATTATCAAAATTGCCAACTGAACTGAATTATAAATTTTGTGAAGCTTAAGTTCAAGTTCAACACGTTATAGAGGTAATTATCAACTTCAAAATTGTCAGGGACAATAGATGAATTTAGATTTTAACACATTAATAATCGCTGATTAAGATAAGATTTTCCGTTGTTCCATGCTGGTTTCAAGCAACTTCAAGTTTTATCACCGCGAAATATCTGAAAATTTAATTGGCACTATTGACGGCAAGTGCGGGCTCGGAAGGAAGTCACCCCTTTGTGCAGAAGAATTAGTTATACAGAGCTATAACGGGTGATTGTTTTGTATTGAATAAAAACATGACAAATAGTAATTTATTCAGAATTTTATAGAACAGAACGAATAAATAAACGTAAAGGAAACATTTTGAAGCTTCTCACAATGTGCATTGGGTAGGTATTTGCAATATATACTCAAAAAATATTAAGAATGAACGCCGAAAAAAGCCTGTCTCTAGATTGAAACTTTTGCTTTATCGTATTTTATTTCACTCAATGATTCTTTGTATTTAATAACTGTAGTTTTTAATACTAAAAATTAAATGAAGTGAAAAACCCTTATTAAGTCTTTATTGAATAATTCTTGAGGTATTATAGTTCTTTGAACCTCAACTCCTCGAAAAACTATTCCTTGGTATTCGGAACAACTCCTCTACTAATCAGACTTCTTTCTTTCTGTTAGTTTCACATTTGACTATTGTTCAAAATGCCGTTTAGGGTTTAATTTCAAAAATTGTTTAACTAACTCACTTATGCTTTAGTTTCGTACTGAATGATAATAATAATAATAAGTTCATTCTTCTCAACAGGTATAATACCCAATTACAGAAAATAATAACATAATCTTGAGCAATAACTAAATAAATAAAATGAAAAGAAATATAACAAAGAGCTCAATCTAATTTTAAAAAAAAAAATAAAATGTAATTAATAACTAAATAATAGAATTGAAGGAAATATTACAAAGAACTCAATCTAAATGAATTGATTTTAGTCAATTCCCCTTGTGCTGACATAACTGCTAATAATAACTTCTATGGAGCCAAAGTGAATGTCACATTTATTAGCAACTGTATTGAATGTAGACTACATAACCAAATGGGGGATTGTATAAGGGAGTTGGTCCTCGGAGTCTCTAGGTGGAATAATTCTGTATTACGAGAATTTTACCTAGGAACCCGAAATTTCAAAGGGGACAAAAGAGGAGGACAATAAATATTGTTGTGTAGTAATTTGTACACATTTTATTGATAAAGTATATCTCCTGCTTGCAATGAGATTAAACTAAATGGACTCAATAATTCGTTATGATTGACTTCTCTCTGTGGATGAACTTTATCCTTCCTCCAAACTAAGAATTTCAAGAATCTTCTCTGAGTGGCCTCAAGATGTCGTTGATGGCAAGTATAACTAGGATGCCAAATCATCCTGCCATACTCCAACTTGCTACAGATTAGGGCATTGAATAGTCCTATAAATGCGGAGGAATTATTGAAATATTTGCATTT
Organism: Henosepilachna vigintioctopunctata; assembly: GCA_030704895.1. Classification (NCBI taxonomy): domain Eukaryota; kingdom Metazoa; phylum Arthropoda; class Insecta; order Coleoptera; family Coccinellidae; genus Henosepilachna; species Henosepilachna vigintioctopunctata. The sequence continues at coordinate 1,199,083 of JARQZJ010000010.1, read as the reverse complement.
GCGTATAACGAATCCATATATTTTCGAGGCAGATGAAATAAGTTTGGTGATGTGTGAATGACGAAAAGTTTTTGATCGAAGATATACCAAGATCTCTCACCTTATCAGAACGAGAAAGAAATAATTTTATTTAAGTAAATTACCACCTACATTTATTGCCTTATCTCGAAAGGGGTGGAGCCAGAATATTGATTAAAAAAATCAGTAAGGAAAATCACTAAGGACGAAAAATTCTTATATTTTTCCAGAAACACCTCAAATTCAAACATTATACCTACGTCCTCATCTTCTGTGTCTGATGAAAATTGTAATTTCAACAGATACAAATCTAATCCTACAAAACAGTTTTCCAAGAAGTATTTTCCTCCAGCAAGAGGAAATAATATTTTATCACGGAGAAAGCTTGAAAAATTATAAAAATATATCATAAACTATAAAATATGCAGGTTATAAATTATTCAAGAAAACTTCAAACAATTGCCCCAGATTTTCTATTGAAATTCTCATATCCAACTTGAGTAGGCAAACTGCTCAATGGATTCCATACTATAGAATTCACTCATATTTGAAACTAACAAAGCCCACTTAACGAAAAACTGACTTTATCAACTTTTACTATCAGCCTTTTGTCCCATATTCACTATAAATCTGACTTATCCCCTAATTTTCAATAATTCAAACTTCAGATATATTTAAGATAAGGAGAGGGTACTAAACCCCAACGTTCTCCGGAAATACAATGAATTTGTCACAAATTTCATGCGTATATGGCATAATAGCCACTCATGTTCTCAAGTGAACTCTCTTTCCTTTGCCCTTCAGGTGGCACTTGAAATAGTTATTCTTGCGTTTAACAAACGACCGTTTTAGGGCCCCATTTGGGCGATGCGGTCACCAGACAGTGTAGAACAATCGAAAGTGGTTTATTCAATTGTATATTTCGTGCTTTATGGACCCGACAGCTGTGCTGTAAACTTTGTCTAGGTCAGGCTTTTAAAAACATCTAATCTATCAAATTGTTACTGTGTAGGATCGGGACATGTGCCTCATCTTGGGTTATCAAGTTGTTTTTATTTCGATTGCACTGATTAAAAAGAGTGTTATAATCGACAACGATTACCGAGTAGGCAACATACAATAACTATGTATTTAAAAAGTAGAACGTTACTTAAACTAAGCACTGGTGCATATATACCAGTGGTCCATAAACACATTGGAAATGGTCCGAGAAGACATAACAAAATTGAAAAACATTGAATTTTTCATAAACGTTCTTATAAAAGGATCAAGAAATAATCTTTCGCTCATTGCCACCCAATCTCTAAAAATTATCAGCTGAACTAAGTCCACTAAAATATAACATCTAATATTATATCAATAGTATAATTTGAAAATGAAAATTTCTGGCTTGGATTAATTACATAATGTACAGCAGATATGGTAAAAACACTGATAATCACTTCTATTACTCTAAAAGAATTAGTGGTCCATAGCAAAACAAAGATTTTGTCTAGTGGTCCCTCATCAGTAAGACGTTAAGCACCAGTGCTATACCTACTCAATACTTAAGTAGGAGGTAAAAATAGCTACCAAGTACCAAGTAAGTATATCGATCTCAGTAAATTTTTGTTGAATAAGACGTCGCATTTACTAAAAACATAAAATTTTCAGGCTGCTTGTGAAATATAACCAATTTAAGAAACATCAAAAATGCTTAATTTTTATTGTTATATTTGTATATATATATATATATATATATATATATATATATATATATATATATATATATATAATACATTTGATTAAATTCTTTTAAGAATATTCAATATATTTTACTTATATTTTGTATTTTTTTAACTTCCTATTGAAATTTAAAAAGAACTGCTGGTAACGATTTATCGTGACAATGTTGACAATTTTATTTCTTCTTTAAATGCTGGTATGATCTCAACTGCATTCAATAAGCCTAAACCTTTTTCTTTGCTCAAAGAGTGAAATAATTCCCGTTTATTAAGGTCCATCTATGTACAGTTTGTTGGATATTATGTTGACATTCTAGTTTTACAGTATGGTTTTTGTATATTCTATGATTGTTCCGAAGTTTCTTCCTGTTTGCCAAATATAACTTAAATCACATTTCTAAAATTGAAGTCACATTGTTTTTTTATATATAAATTGATAAGAAAACTACATTTCTTAGGATTACCTTATTGACACCTATTGTGAGCCTGCCTTTTCTGCGTTTCTTAAATGCGAAAAAGAAATAGTTTCGTGATTAGTATCCCCATAAAGTGAAATTTGCCAATGAATCTTTCAGTAATTAGAAGGATTATCACTTCATCCTTAAGATCGGCGACTTATTTCACACAGTAAGAAATTACTCGAGATAAGAGTGGGACTAAAGTGAAGGCATCAATCTGCGTTAATTTTCACAAGCAAAGAAAAGTCGGTAAAAACGGGCAAATGTGTAAGAAAGGTCCCGATAAAGGGCAATTATTGTCCGTTAGTGTTGGAAACGTACTGAACGGGGACGAAGTGAAGCGTACTTATCATCGACTTCGATAAGGTTAACTGTTCTCGGAAATAGATAGGGGTTGATGTCGTTTGTTTCCAGAGAGTGATTCAACTTTTTCTATCAATTTATGCATTTTAGTTGTTCGATTCGGTGTACTGAGTAAGTTAGCAATATATTCTATGTCTCTATTATAAACCAATTAGGAAAAGCGTCTCATATTTAATCTACATTTTATGTATCTTCTTATTTTTATCTATACTAAGAATCCATTATACCTTTGTAGAAATTCATTGTTTATTGCACCAGATCAGTACCTTACAATGGCAATCCGAAAGTTTCAATACTGGTTTTTGATCGAAATAATTTTTCTTGTTTGTTGTAAATGTTCATGTGTTTCTTTTCATAAATTTGATGAATAAATCTAATGAAAGAAGATATTAAGTCGCCGAATTTGCACCGAAAAGCAAATTTTTCTGCAAAACTCATATTTTTTGAAGAGATAATTAATTCGTTAGGGAATATAATTTGTTCGCGTATTTATGCGAAAAAAGTGAATTCGTCAATTGAAAAACTACCTAAAAGAAGCATTCAAATAATATCAAAACTTTTGAAAAGGAAGATAATTGGTTGTTTCTCATTTATATAAAAATTTAAACTTTTCTTTTCATAAAAATGACTGTTATTTTTAACATATATAGGTATATATTTTACAATGATGTTAACCGTTCATGTCATTTTTATCCGTTTTTCTGATGATTCAACAAGTTATTTACCGAAATATAATTTTTTAACGAAATATAAAATATAATATTATTTCAAAGATATGAAAATGAAGCCACACATTACAACGAAGCATGAAGAGAAAAAAATATGTCTTAAATTTCAGAGCTTCATATTTCTTTGAAAAATAAGTAAGATCATCCACAATTTTTAGTCGAAATTGGTTTAAACAGTCTAACTGGTCATTGAGAATCCTCTGCTCAATAATGCCCCAAAGTTTTTTCTAGAAGTCGTCGCACAGAGATAAACAAACTTGTAAAGAAGAAGAGCTTTTCTCAAGAAAAATCCAGACATTCATGCCGTATAACTGACCTTCAGCTTTTCAATGAATTTTAATTTCAAATGAATTTGGCAAAAAACACAAAGGAAGAAAAGTTCTACGATGTGTATGTTGTAGGTACCTACCCTCAAATCTGATAATGCACTGTATGATGAAGTTATGTACCTACTTATTCCAAATTGTCCAAAGAAAATAGAATGTCTTGCAATAAATATAAAATACTCGACAAATATACATCAACATCAGTGGCGTAACTATACCGTTCGAGGCCCGTGGCAAATTCATCGAATGGGCCCTCCCACTTCCCCAATATATAAAGAAGCTGAACCAACAACAATAGTATTTTTTATTTTATAATATTTATTTATACACTTTTATTTGTAAGAGTTAACTAATAAATCACTACGTGAAGTAGGTACATACAAACTTTATAATTATAATTTCTTGATTTTCTAATTATTCACTTTTAATTAAAGGTACCTAATTTAAAGTACATATTGAACTGAAATCACAATTTTATTTTAAGTACACAATTTTTATTATTAAAATTCCTTTCTTCGGACTTTCTGTTCAGCAAAAGTGTTAATGACATCATCAACGTTCAAATTTCGGGCCATAGAATTTTCGATGGCCCGAAATTATTATTATTATAAATTAATCTGAATTTATTTAACCATTATTAATAACGGTTAAATAAATTCACATAAAAACACATCTTCTCTTATTGCCATTAAAAATTCACAGCTAAAATTTAAATTATTACATTTATCAAAATCAACTGAATTAAATAACTGAATATCTTTCTGGTCATCATTATGTTCGGGTGCGGTTGGTGTGCCTTCACCAGATGCCGTTTCTTTTTTTACAGTTTTAGTCATTTTCTTCAAACCATGTTCAGGCAACATAAAAGTGTGGCAATTTTTCTTAAGAACTTTCAACTGATGACGTATCATTATAATTGAACTCTGTTAGTAAAATCAGAGACAGTCATAACATAACACTTTAATGTAAAAAAGACACAAAATAATAAACGCATCAATAACATTGTGGTCGGGGAAAACTAAATCCTTTGGGGAATTCCCAGCTCGTTATTTTCCTAACGTTTTACGGCTCTGGCAATTAACTTATTGGCTTAAATTTACGATCGTCAATAATTTTTACAATTTTCTACTAGATTCCGAAAAATATTTTTTAGCGCATTGTATTGAGAAAAAAAAGCGCTGAAGAGTTTAGAATTGCGCTATCTAGCGCGAAATGCGCTAAAACGGCAACACTGATTTTAATGCCGGCAGTATACCTAGTCTCAGCGAGACACCCTGAGATATGCCCAGTGAATATAAATGTAAACCAATATACACATTTTTGAGGTATGTTTGTCCACAAATGTTTCCGAAATTATTACGAGTAATTGGATTTAGACCATTCTTTCTAAAACTGGGTTAAATTTTTTTTTACTAATGCATTGAAAGTTTAATACCTAGGTATATTTTTTTTAGTTGTGTATGCTACTAAGAAGGTAACAAATAAATTAAAGACAAAACTTTTTTTTACTTAAGTAATGTGTATGTGTAATAATAAATGTTGGAAATTGAGATTTCCTCTGACCGGGGGCCCCTTCGGGCTGGGGGCCCGTGGCATTTTGCCGACTTGCCACCCTATAGTTACGCCACTGATCAACATATATAAATGTCTCGTCAACTTGAGTTCATAAAATACGAGATCAAATTGTTGAAAAAATGTATTTTGGCAAAATATATTTGAAAGTTTGAAATCATTATAGTTACTCACATATTATATAAGTTTAACCAGTGAATCTGGGGACAAGAGGGCTCAATTATGAGGAGTTAGATTCATAAAACCATTAACAAAAACAAAAAAGCAAGTAACATAACAACTTAGTATGCTTAGAATGCCCTGAAAGTTGTTGATCGTTTATCTTGATTGTAAAACATTCAATAGAATAAAGGAAAACACCGAAAAGAAAAAAAAGATTACAAAAAATTTTAACAAAGTAATAATATAATTAAACAAAAAAAAAGTTAGCCTACTGGCCTTGATTTCAGTGGAAATTTTATTTTTATTGAAATTGGTTTTGATATTTCTATCAAACCGCAGAATTACTACTATACCAATATATTCCCTTTCGGGGCAAATAATTATATAACTATATTATAATGAAACAATATTTAGAATTTTCTCATAACTTAATACAAATACACATGACGACGTTTCGAAGTACTACTTCTTTATCAAATGCTGGATTAATACTGATCAGTATTAATCCAGCATTTGATAAAGAAGTACTACTTCGAAACGTCGTCATGCGTATTTGTATTAAATTATGAGAAAATTCTAAATATTGTTTCATTATGGATATTAATTTTCTCCAAGTATCGGCCTCATCAATCATCAATAACTATATTAATTGGATATGTATGTATATATGCAAAGAAGGTTTGCATAAACTAAAATGCATATGATAAACTACGAATAATTATCAAAAACCAAATCGGAACTTCTGTTACTGTTAGGAAATGGGCACTCGAATGTGCAATAAAATATCATTCTCCGTTAACAAATTCTATCGGTCGGCGGTCGCCAGATGCCCACTCAGAGGAACACACAGTATCGTATTCGTATTGCGTGTGAACGGGGTGGTCCTGGAGCTCTTATCTGATCGTTGGTACGCCGCTGGGTGCCACTTTAGCACTGAAGTTCAGGGGTTGTGATTTTTATTGTGGCTAGATTGGTATGAGAAAACTGGTCTTCCTGATAAAATACTCAGACTATAACGGTTTTGCGTCATATAGATTAGGTATGCACTGAGGAAATAGGTAGGTATATTTTACGAGAAAAGTATTGAATATTTTTCTCTTTATTTTCCAGAAATAAAATGATACTCAATACTCAATAAAATCCTTCACACAATATGGGTCTATGTTAACTAGGTATCGGTAGATTGTTTTTTTAATTTTTGAAAAGTTCCGATGGTTTGATGTTTACGAAGTAGATTATTGTAGAGTTTAATGCCAATATAGGTTGAATTCCGTGCATATGACGTCAGAGAAGGACTATGAAAGTCATTCATATAGCAGAACGTTTCTGGTAAAGGGTGTTTTTTTTAGAGGTATAGAACTTCAAATTGCAATAAAATAACGATGGATCATTCGATTGACAAGAATTTTTCATTATTCGAAAGATAATCTTGAGGCATTACATTTCAAATATGATTCCTGGCATATGACCGTCACGGCTGGCTCAGATGTAGTCCAATCTGGACGTCCAATTTTCGATGACTTTTTCCAACATTTGTGGCCGTATATCGGCAATAACACGGCGAATATTGTCTTCCAAATGGTCAAGCGTTTGTGGCTTATCCGCATAGACCAATGACTTCATATAGCCCCACAGAAAGTAGTCTAGCGGTGTTAAATCACAAGATCGTGGAGACCAATTCACAGGTCCAAAACGTGAAATTAGGCGGTCACCAAACGTGTCTTTTAATAAATCGATTGTGGCACGAGTTGTGTGATATGTTGCGCCATCTTGTTGAAATCACAGCTCCTGGATATCATGGTTGTTCAATTCAGGAATGAGAAAGTTAGTAATCATGGCTCTATACCGATCACCATTTACTGTAACGTTCTGGCCATCATCGTTTTTGAAGAAGTACGGACCAATGATTCCACCAGTCCATAAAGAGCACTAAACAGTCAGTTTTTCTGTATATAACGGTGTTTTGACATACGCTTTAAGATTATCTTCACTCCAAATGAGGCAGTTTTGTTTGTTGACTTAGCCATTCAACCAGAAGTGCGCTTCATCGCTAAAATCGCTATTTAAAAAACCATTATTTTCGAAATGAAATTGCACTATTTGCAAGCCTTATTCAGCCATCTTCAACAGTAATGCCAACTTAAAGTTCTATACCTCTAAAAAAACCACCCGTTATTATTCATGTTCTTGTGGAGTTGGAAATATTCACCATGCTTGCGCAAGAACAAAAGACAACAATATATATATATATATATATATATATACATTATATATATATATATATATATATATATATAATATATATATATATATATATATATATATATATATATATATATATATATATATATATATATATATATATATATATATAAATGCGTTTAAACACACCACGACATGATTCCCGAAACCGCATTCCAAGAATTATCCTCATCACCGTCTTCTGCGCACTGAAAACTCTGATCACCTCAGAACAATTTCCCCAGATGACTATGCCATAACTCATCAACGAGTGGAAATTTGCGTAGTAGGTTGTTTACGGTACATCTAATTCTACTTTTCTTGACATTACTCTCAATGTGTAACTCACTGAATTGAGCCTCTTGATCAGATTCTCAACATGCCTATTTCATTTCAAATTATTGTCCAAGACGACTCCCAGAAAGTTCGTATCTGGGCTTATTTCAATTGTAACTATTGTTACAATTGTAACAATTAGTTACAATAGTAAGAATTGTTACTATTTAAAATGTTCATATTGGCTGGTATCTTCACATTACAATGAGATATTCTGAAAATCACACATTCCGTGTTGTGTGTATTAATTGTAAGATTATTGTTCTCCAGCCAAAATAAAATATAATGATTATAGATATCTTCTGAAGATAAACCTTATCAGATTATTTATTTCATATTTTTATATTTTTGTCATTGCTTTACGCATAAGTGTCTATGTATTTGTCTAAAGAAATAAATTCTCGAATTGTTATTTCCCTACATTTGCTGATTTTTTTTAACCCTGGAGTATTCAAATGAAATCCACTGTTATCTGAGTACGTTACTACCCATAAACGAAAGGAAATGTATGTTTCTAGAAAAATACGAAATATTAAGATTTTTTCACAGATTGATCACCCTGAGTAGGTGATCAATCTGTATTATTTCAAACTATGATAAATTGTTGAAAAGCATCACTTTCAATGATGCTATTGCTATTTTTGGAAGTAGACATATTCCCGTGTTAATTATTTCATTTGATGAACTTAATCTCTCGAAAGAAATTTGGATTCATATCAACAAATAATATTTAGTATCCTTCCTACGAACGGAACACGCAGCCCTTTAATTAACAATTTGTAACATGTGTTGCCTACATATAATACTTATGTTGGAAATTTTATCCGTAAGAGGTACCTATGCTTGATACCCGAGAGATATTACTTAAACTGAAATATAATTTAGACAAGAATATTTCTAAACTTACCACATTTCCATAAATTGGTATATATCTATTCGAGAAGAAATTTGGAATATTTCCTACATTTTCTAAAGATAAAATTTAAATGAATCATCATATTAATTTACCACCAAACTTTCAACTAACCTATTATAACTTCCATTAAAATATTTACTGTTTGACAAGGAAATATTAGAAAGGTGTAGTATAATAATGTATGAATCACATATTGGGATTTCACAAACAACAAACTACATATATCAACCAGATATAAACAAAAAATTTCGACTCAAAATGAGTCTTCTATTGATTTGAAAACTGAAAATTATATATTATAAAGAAAGTTGTTTGTTTGAGAGTTTGTAAACGAATTAAGAAAAAATGAAGAACCACATACTCTAAAGTAGCAGTACTAGTAGTATTTTTACGTTATTTAGTTAGACTAACTCTTATTACGTAAGTAGAGTTAGGCTATGAAAGAACCCACTTAATTGTGTTCCATAGAATTTTGGGAATCGTAAAATATTAATACATTTCCATATTAATATATTTATTGAAAATGCATTACCTACTTCATAAATAATTCAACATTATCAATCAGAATTTCAGAATCAACATCTTAAAATATTATGATTATTACTAAGAAGAACCTTGTAAATCTGATCCACTACTAGACTTCCATTCATTTTTCAAAGAATTAAATATTTCTAAGAAAATATTGAGAAAATTATTAAGAAATTTAGATATTTATATCATACAAAATATAATTTCAGTAATATAGAAATATATTCCAAAAATATGAGGAAAAAGATGTATGTTCTTACCACCATAGAAGTGACAACTATTATAGTACCACCATAGAAATGAACGGTTACTGAAAATTATGTTTGAATGTCAAATTGTCAATATCAGTACGTGAGAAGTCAAAACAATAAACAATAGCAGAAGTTTTCTTGAGAATGCAAAATTTTTTGATATAATCAATGATGATACTCTTAAATATTCAATCCTGAAGCTCCAGATAGAAAAATAATGGCTGCCAGAACTATAGTGTTCAAAATTATCAGAAATAGTTCTATCTATAATTTCAAAAAAAGTTCAAAATATCTAGTGAGCCATGTACTTGTTAAGCGAACTAAAAAACTTATTTTGAAATATGGTTGAATTCCAATAAAATAATGTATAAGTTACTATGAGTACCTCTCAAAAAAGAAAGTTTAGTGAACATGATTTGCACAATGCTTACAAAAAGAAAATGAAAACTGAAGAACCTTTGCATAAAGAGATTTCATCACCACAAGGAAAGAACATAACTTCTTCAAAAAAATGCAAAAGCAAAATGGTTAGCACAAGAGGTCAAACACCATCAGTTACATACTTTTTCAAAAAAACTAAAATGCCACCACAAAAGTTTTTCAAAGACATGATCTGTGTACGAGATAAAAAAGTTTTTAGAAGTGGAAATATTGAAAAAAAAATTAATGATAATGAAATATCTAAAATAATTCCAGGAAATGTTGAAGATGTTCATTTATCTATGAATAAAACATGCAACAGACAAAAAAATTCGCAAAATTCTGACTTTAATTGCTCAATATTGCCTAAAAAAAAGTTCATTGTTTCCAATATTGTGGAAGATAAAGTGGTTACTTCTGATGAAATGTTTTCATATACAGTTGTAGAGAATACCCATCAGTCTATTGATCAATTTCTTTTGAAATCTAATTCAATTGAAACAGAAACTGCAGATAAAAAAAATCTACGACAAATCTGTAGATCATCATCTCTACAAAAAATATCTTCAACTGAATTGCAACAACCAAAAATGGAATATTCAGTTAGTCAAGTTTCTAAAATTTTGCACCCTAAGAAAAAAAATTATTCACATTTAATTCAAGATAAATCTGTGTTACCAGGTGATAAAAATGCAGAAAAAAAATTATTTGCTTTGGAGAGTGATTCCTCAACTTCAAATAACAAACATAGTAAACTTACAGATGAATATGTTTCTCATAAAAACAAGCATTTGGAAAAAACCCAAGAGTTTCACTCTATGTTTTATACTATGTCCCAAAATATTCAAAAATATTCTTTTCCGTTCATATCTCCTATTAAAGATGAAATTAATATGGGAGAATATGTTGATATTACTAATATTTTGAATCAATATGGTGTAGAAAAAAAAAGTCTCTTGCGAAAAACAAAGGATTTTCATTCAATGTATAGTACTTTGTCTTTAAATATTTCTTCACCTTTACTATTTCCAACTGAAGAAGGCAGAAACAAAACAGTACAAGAAAAACCTCCTGGAAAATATTCAGCTAATTGCTACAAAGAACACACAGAAAAATCGTTAAATGATTTAGAATCACAGACTGTGTTAAAAAAAATGAGCAGCTTTGAAAATTTTATTGAGAATTTCTCTCATGTAAGTAAAAGTAGGAATTCTATAACAATTAACTTCTCAGATTCAGTTTTACTATGTGAGAATGACAATATTTCTTTCAATAAAAATGGGATTATTCATTTATCATCATCTCTACCTGAAACAAATGATGAAACTTTATTGGGAGATCGTGCAAAATTATTTATGAATATTGATCATTTGGGAATCCAATCCAGGACTAAACCTCTGAAAAACATTAGCAAAACTGTGGAGGAGTTAAATATTGCTGAAACGATTAGTTCAATTACAAATATTGAAAGCATTACAGAGGAACAATCTCTCAATAATTTGAACAAACTTACAACAAATAAATCTTTAAATGCATGCACCAATGGAAATTTAATATCAAAAACAAAAATTGGAAATAAAAATAATATCACACATAGACTAAATTCAGACAAAAGTGCAAAAACTAAATCTATATCTGGTATATTCCGTACTGTTGAAAGGAACAGAACTAAATTTCCTTGTGAATCTACTATGAGGAGCAATGTGAATAACCAGTCTTCTGCACATAATTATGAGAGTGTTAGTACAGAATTGAGTAATGAGCGATATAAAAATGAGAAATTAACACAAAGTCAAACAAACTTCAAAATAGTTTTTGATAAGTGCCAGGCAGAAAAATATTCAAGTATTTCTTCAGATATAAAAACATCCATTTACAACACACAAAAAGAAGAAGTAAACCAGAAGGATTATCCTATTCAGCAGTATCAGGATGAACAGGTTCTTTTCTCACCACAAAATATAAAGTATAACAAATTTAATAGTAACTTCAAGTGCTCAATTGATACTGAAATTGATAATCAAAATAATTTTGAACAAAAGCAATTTTCACCTATTAAAAATTCAATTATTTACAAAGTTTCCAACAGAGAAGTAGTCAACCCTTTTGGGGACTTAAATTTGAATATTTTTGAAAATTCCGATATTATTTCCCCAATATTGATGACTGAAAATGTACACCATATACAAAATTTACTACATATAATAAGAAAAGTAATGAGTCAACAAACATGTCAAAAATGCATGTTGAAATAAAATTTCATTAGATGAACAGAATAAACAAACTAAAACTGAAAATTGTAGTAATCAATATGTACCATCAGACAAGCAAGAAGACATAAATTTGAATAATTCAAGATTTAATCACTCTAGATCGGTTGTAGGTGGTATCTGTAATAAAAACCCAAAGATGGAATATAGTATGTTGAATAATAATGAAAATTGCCGTAGTTTTTCAAGGTTGCAAAATTCTGTGAATAATATTGTTCAACACAACTCAGCACCTAGTGTTCATGACAAATTGAGACATTGCAGAAATACACAAACATTGGCAACTGAAGATAGGATAGAATCATCATCCAATTCAGAGAGTAAATGTTTTGATTTCATAGTCACTTCCCCAAATATATCCAATAAAATTCCAATTTTGAATGAATTAGGGATTGATGTAGTGAGAAAAGGTACTTCTAAATTTTCAAATTTTGAAAATTCTTCAATAACAGAAAACATCGAACAAATTCTTCAAATTTCTGAAGGTGATATATGCGAAGAACAGTCTAAAGATGTGAAGAAATGTAACCTTATACCTGATATTGAATCTGATGGTTCTTCAAGAATTCATTGTGATGAAACCATTAAAGAGATTGAAACCTATAACATGAGATATGCTGAACATAATGAGACTCCTTGGTCTACAAAATCAAGAGATCCTGTAATTTATGAAAATGTGTATCCTCTATGTACACCTGTTAATCCGTCCTTTTCCGAACATGAATATGACCTATTGAAAAAAGCTTCTAGTCCACTGCTTTCAGATTTAGAGTGTCGGAGTTATTTGAAGTCTTTAATGAATACAGCAATTCCTGAGAAAGTCTCAAATTCAAGTAAGGCATCTGTTTTTGAAGCTAAGCACAGAGGTTCTGAACAGCAATCATCATTTATTGGTTTGAAGGAAATGGAGAACAAAACAGATATTGACAAATCATTGCATAATTATGCTGATTCTCAAGAAAAGGAACTAAATCAATTTTGGGCCAATATTTCTTCACAAAATGACCATTTCAATTCTCCAGAAGAAAATTCTTCAAAAAATATAGCAAGTGCTCCTAATTATGACGAGTGTTGTGGCGAAAAAAGGTCGTTTTTCACTAAGAATTCGAATGCTGTGAATGAAAATCTATCTCAAGAAAGTGAAACTGAAATTTTAAATCACATTTTGAGTCAAAATTTCACCGAATCAGATACATTGTTGGGTGAAGTTCTCAAAAATATGAATAATTTAAGTCAGAAATCTGTGAAACAACGGAATTCGTTACATAACTTCAATCAAAACTCAAATAAATTATTAGAATTAGCGTTAATGATGTATAAACAATTCAAAACCAATGTTATTTTATCCAATAAAGAGAAAGTTATATCTACACAGTCCATTCGGAGTCAAATTGAAGTTGAGCGAAATGGAAGTACTAGGATTTATAGATTGAAAGAAAATCCAAATGATGAGCTTATAATTCTAGACATTAACTCTAACTCTTACAACTCTGAATGTGAAAGCTATAATTATTCTAATATTGCAAGTAATGAGACTGATAAGAAGATATTGCAAGGCTTGTATGAAATATATCAGAATAAAACGTTTTTATATAAAAAGGAAGATGATGGTTTACACTTCTCAAGGCGAAATAAAATTTCAGTTATTAATAAAATTGAAGAAATATTTGAAGATGTGTTAGAAAAACTTGCTGCCAACAAATCACCCGAGTTAAAAATCCGAAGACAGACCTTTGAAGATTGCTTGATTGATAAAAAAATGTAAGAATTTAAATTCTCAGTTTCAAAGTCATTTATTTTGTTTTAAAAAATTTTACCTTTCAATTTAAGATTTATTTGTATATATATATATATATATATATATATATATATATATATATATATATATATATATATATATATATATATATATATATATATATATATATATATATATATATATATATATATATATATATATATATATATATATATATATGAGTATTCATTTATATACTTACATGCATACTATTTAATATTTCTAGGTTGATGCTCAAATTTATTGACAACCCAAGAATTATCAAAATTCATTATAAAAATGTCTTAAGTCAACCTAAATTTTGTTTGATCATGTATGTATTGGCCAAATCTCTTGAATTATTAAAAAATAATACAAAATTAACAAAAAGAGAAATTTATTATCAAATTAAAAGTTTAGTATCTGATCAAGGCAAGATAAATAGTGCCATCAAAGCTGTTAGCTGTATGCTTTTGGTTGGTCCGTGGGATTTGAATATCATAGCACACAAAGGAATGGTTTTTGGAGATTTGAAAATAAAACTGTGTTCAAATGAAATCATCAATTGCAACGTCCCAGGTGAGTTATTTGTTTAAGTCTATATAGTTTTGAAGAATTGATTTATTATATTTTCAGGAACTCTAATTCCTAATGATATTGACGACTTTGTAGAATTGATATCTTCTGCGTATTTTATATTGGTTGTTGAAAAAGAATCAATTTATTATAAACTTCTTGAAGAGGACCTTCCAAATCGACTTGTAAAATCATTTATAATGATTACAGTAAGTAAATAATATAAATAATCCTGAGACTAATTTAACTACATATTCATTTGTAGTTATTATCATGGTTACTTTAAATTTCTTGCTCTCAAAAAGTAGAACATTCTGTCCGATAAAAAAATTATAGTGACTTCAACATAAATCAATACTTTATAGAACAATTGGGATTATGTTAAAGAGTTTCAATACATGTAACATAAGTACAATTGTCAGAAAAGTTAATCTATTGAACTACAAGGTATATTTTAGTCCCTGGTCAAAACTTGCCACATTTAGTCATATTTTATCAATAATACTAAAGTACACTTCTTGCAGAAAAAGCAAAACCGCTCACTGTGAAGTGTTATTCTCAGTTACATAAGTGTATTGTATGCTAAGAGCAATAGATTGTTAAACAATATTTTGACATCGACGACAAAGTCAAAGTTTAACGTGTAATAATGTCTGAATCATTTTGTTAAAAATGAATATCTAATGCAGTCCTACTGGTGTAAATACTGGCAGCTAGAATGATTTTTTTTATAAGGGCCGTTTTTGATACAAGAGATCAGAAATTTAAAAATTTTTATTGCAACGCCATTAAAATTTTCATCGAATAATTCAAAGAATATATAAATTATAAATTAAGTATATTATGTACAATTTTAAGGATATAGTATAATCAGAAGCATTACCTACAAGTTTGTATGTTTTTTGAATATTACATTAGCAATATTGTGGAAAACATTAAACTGTGCTATTATATTTCGAAAATAATAAGTGTTTTTGAGAGATGAGCAACTATAATAGTTCATTATTTTTATTGAAATTAATTACTCAATGCTTACAATATCTATATTATCTTTATTTTTTAGGGAAAAGGATTTCCTGATTTGAATACTCAGATATTCCTAAGAAAATTATGGATGGTTATGTCTCTACCAATTTTTATTCTAACAGATGCTGATCCACATGGTGTTAATATTATGATTACATATAGATTCGGTTCTCTAGTAAGTTTATGAATTAAACATTCTTTGTAGATTTTCTGAAGAAATAATCATTTTTAGTACAATAGCTGTCATAATTTTATTTTCACATACATGGTAGTTTTTTCAATATTTTAAATTTGAACATTTAAATAAAATACAAACTTTTTTGTGTCAATAACTAAAAAGCAAGTTTTTTCATAATTTTTCTCGATTTATATTTTGAAATTGGCAGACAGCAACTTAAGAAGTATATTTTTTGCAGGCTAATGCTCACATTTCTGATCAGCTGTCAGTTCCTAAAGCAAAATGGTTAGGTATCTTCCCTTCAGAAATAACAAAATTTGATGCAGAGAAGCAGCCTTTAACAGACTATGAAAAATGTGTTATTAAAAATATTCTGAAAACTCCTTATATGACTGATAATCCAAGAATTGAGGCAGAATTGAAGATTATGTTAGAATTAGGATATAAAGCTGGTATTGAAGGTATTATAAAAAATGACACTTTTCTGAGTGAATTTTATTTTCCAATGAAATTTTATAATCAGGATTTGATATAGTTTCTGTTAAAACAAAAATTAATTTGAATAAAATTGCCTAGAATGTTTGCAGATATTTGCCTGGATGCCTCCAATTATCTAGAAATTAGTTTAAAAGGGAAATGCATTATTATTTATTCTCTGTTAAAAAAATTGTAGTTAAAAATACTTCAAATTTAAATAAAACACGAAATCACAAACAAAATATTAGGAAAAGGTGTCATTGCCATGAACTTGGTAGATTTGCATTAGTGTCTCCACTGCATCATTAGTATTGATTATTGGTTGGGGATTGCATTCTTCTAAAATATTTATATCCCCTTGTATTTCTAAAGAACTGTCGATTATATCATAATCCTCTTTCTGCAACTGTGTCACTTGATTGATGTACAATCTCTTTTTATTGGTCACGGAATGAGATTCTTCTGAGACATCAATGGTTCGGAACATATCAACATGCTTACTGTCATTCAGTCCAACAATACAGCTAACAGATTTTGAGTTCCTTTTAAGGTAAGATTTCGGCCCTTCCAGAGAACCTAATAGACGAGAAGTTGAGGCAGTGCATGACAAATTTTGATCTTTACAACAATTTTTTATGCTGTTGCAAACTGTATGACAATTATTCAGATGAGGATATTTTGGTACTAAAGTAGCTGTTTCATCATTGTCTAGGCTGGTTATACTGTTGGTTAAATCAATTATAGGAAATTGTTCATGCATGTTATAACTCCCCACATAAATCACTGATTCTGATGAGTTAGAATCTGTTAATTTATTGTTCATTGACACAAAAGATCTTTTCATTTTATGGGGATTACTACTGTAAAACGAGGAGTTTTTTGTTTTTTTGTGTGTAATATTCGATGATTTCATATTCATTTTTTTTTGTTTTGTGTATCTCTCTTCAAAATCTTCATGAAGCTTCTTAGAAGTCTGTAATATAATAAATGTTTGAATTGTAAATATCGAAAATTACCTCATGTTACTTTCGGCATTCTTCCATTCCAATTCCGAATAAAAAAGAAGATTGTTATTATGAAAAAGTCAATTACTTGAAAAAATCTACCAAATCTTAAATTAATTTTTCAATTACTCTTGAAATATGCCTCCAAAAATTTGACGCAATCGCACTTTAGTAGTTCTCTGTGCGCATATGATTAAAGAACCATAGAGCATACAAAAACAATCCTAAAAAATTAAGCTTTCGGTCTATAAACTGGAATGAGAATTATTGTGTTTGTAATTTTGTTGATTAAAATTTGTAGTGCGGTAACTAGGTTAATGATTTGGTTGATTTTTAAGGTGAATAAAATATCAAATGAAATTATGTAGTCTAGTGGTTATATGGTGACTCAACATATATATTTATCAATATGTAACATAAGGTTGCGTTGACAGTTAATATTAATTTGATTTATGAAGTCTTTCTAGTAAAGAAGTCATTGAAACGTTTTATTTGTTTAAATGATACATTATATTAAGTAATTTTTTTCTATATTTGATCCAAATTTATCAATACGACTTAAAACTTATAAAATTTTTAATATACGATAATACCAATTATATTACCTAGTATTGCATAACGATTTTCACATTATTTGGATAAGATTACTCAGACAATTGAAAATTAGAATATAAAATACTGTTAAATTACCTATACATTTAAACTAATAAATTAAATATTATTTTTACTCAATTTAATTGTGAAAAGAATTATTCTGTCCATTGCTGTGAAAGATTGCTGTAAAACATATAGCTTACACGACATAGAAACCAGAAATAAATACAATTGCCATCCAGTTAATCAATCATACTTTGTAGATTTTTTTGTCTGGAAGTACTCGTCTCTTAAGAAACAGATAATTTATCTGCTAAATAGGTTTTGCCAGACGTGTAACATCCTTTTTTTGTTCATAGACTTAAGATACTGAAAATTTACTATATAATGTTTATATTCGAAAATATAATGCACGTGTCTATTAAGATTATGGACTAATTATAGCCCATTAATATCTAAGACAAGTCACGGCATATTTATACAGGATGATTTCTCCATTTCGGTTGTATTACATTCTTACAGACACATTGTTGTGTTTAAGTTGTGTAGAAACAATAGATACAGAGAATTGACATTTGACACCTCATGAAACTGGCAATCATGGTAGGCAAAACGTACTATGGGTAGTTTAAGAAATATGAAGGTATGAATTTATTAGTGTATTGCATCATTATTATAGGCAACTTTATATACAGCATACTGTATGATGGGTGTTTCTCATTAATTTTTTATCACTGATAGCTCAAATTGAAACCATGGACAAGCAAACTCACAGTTTAAATTCTCATCTGGCCCTCTTCCCCAATTTATTGTTATTATTGTTGTTCAAAGAGAGGAGGAAGAGATCTATATAGCTACGATGTTTGGACCTAAGAGTTTAACACCAATTACGAACGGACGAAGTTCAGGTTGGGAATCGAGCCAAATATTAGCACCAGTAAGCTGAATGCGTTATAGGATCACTACACCGTTCGAGTATTGAGCCTGTTATGATGCTTCGCTTATCGCATAGTGAAGCTGACAGTGCAACTCTGTAAGACAGTGATATCGAACAGACAACAGAAACAGGCAATTGTAATGGTGTTTGCTGCTATATGTGATGTACGAGATATGTGCTGTAAAACATGTACATCATGCTTCATCATTGCTGACGTAATTGCTCTGATACAAACTGTTGAATCACCAGGTTATATCAATATAATTGTGTGAACAATTTAAATTTTAGTGTGTTACTCCCATCTTCTGTGAACTCCTAAGGGAATTCGGCTACTCTCATATTAGATATCTTGCCAGGTGAGCGGGAAAAGCTACCAGATAATAATATTGGGTACCTAATGGTTGGACCAAAACCAATCAGAAATAAACCAAACCAACAACTGCGATGGCGGACAAGATATAAAATAAGATCATATCATCGAATCAAGCTGATGAGTTTCGTAAACCTGTCAACCTTATCGAATACCTACTAACCTATTAATGTTTTTTTTATTACTTTTACATTGTAATGAGGAAAATATTGTTTGTTTTTCCCCTTGTAACTTTATCAGTTTAAATATACAATTTCTTGATTATATAAATTCGAAAATAACAATAACAAAATGAATTGATTGAAACTTCAGAAATTATTGAGCTTAAGCTTAATATTTTGTAACTCAATATCTTTGCATTTTGCATTACTTCACTTCAATTCAATTTGATCCCCACTTTCTTTCGTTATCGACAAAATTTGGAAGCTTCACAAAACGTCACTCCTTTTCAAACTGTAAAAGTATCTCGCTAAAATTTTACTGCAGATTTTTATAGCATTGTATTCGATAAAGTTGCTAAACCTGAATTGATGGAATTATTTTTCAAGTTCAATAAATAATTATATAAAAAACAGATTTTTCTTAACGGTTTATTCATTGTAAACATTTCTTTCATTGTTTTATTATAATACAAAAATGAAACGTTCAACATTTCATTAACTAACATGTTGTAACCAAATATTCAATTATGAGTTGTTTTAAATAGTAATTGGTGTTCTGCACATTATATTACGAACAAGGTGTACAACAGGCAACAGCACTGAAAAAAGTGACAAACAAATTCAAAAACTGGAATATACAAAATTTCTTAAATTCTCATTGTAATGTATGAATATAAGACGTCATTTACAATTATTGTAGTTTAATGGATTCATTACAAAATTTTGTCAACTGTGTGGTTACAGAAAGAAGAAAACGTCCACCTTAGTTTGAGATGTAATTGAAGAATAAAATTTTTATAAATTAGAATTACGGCCTATTAATATAGAATGGAATAGTTTCAATTATCAAATTGAAATAACCATTACAACAGTACAGAAGCAAAACTCCATCTAGATCTTGTTATATAGATTTTATTCTTATTATGATAGTGGGTTTCATGATGATATGATAATAGTGAGCTCAAAAACACTTTTTGTCAATTGTTAAGAACAAACGTAGTGGAAATATATGTTAACTTTTTGAATTAGTTTTGCGAAAAATAATGGACTGTTTGACTATATCTCAAACTCTTATTCTATGATTATTAGAAGAAGCTGGTTAAAAGTCCAAGAACCTATTGACAGTTATAAATTAAAGAGTCTTTCTGAAATCTTTACATTGTGATATTTTTCATTGAAAAAATGCAATGCAAGGCTAACTG
Source organism: Henosepilachna vigintioctopunctata (assembly GCA_030704895.1). Classification (NCBI taxonomy): domain Eukaryota; kingdom Metazoa; phylum Arthropoda; class Insecta; order Coleoptera; family Coccinellidae; genus Henosepilachna; species Henosepilachna vigintioctopunctata. Next base: position 1,178,468 of record JARQZJ010000010.1, on the reverse strand, counting down.
GAGCCTAGATGCTTGGACTTTCAACGAAGAAGATTGTCTTTCGGTCATGAATAAAGCACAAGGCGATAACTATTTCTATGATAAATTCTAAGCAAAATTACATTACGTACATGAAAAAATTACATATATACATATTCATTGTTGGCAATCAATGAAAATATATTTATTAACTTTTGATCTTCCACTCTTCAATCGTAAGTATTAATTTGTGATCACAGCTCTATTTAAATATTCATTTTTCGATGAGAAGCATAAGCATACAAATAATTACATTTTTTTAGATCCAATTTCATTTCAGCGTACCGAAAAACTTACATTTCATATAAATATATTCAGTGAATTACCCGTATTGTAAATAGATCTTCATTATGGAATTTTTAAAGAAGTTAGCTAAATCATTTACAAGCATATGTACTTTGGTACATTATTCAATGAATTTCAGGTCACAAGTTCATCAAAATTTCATTTATACCAAATTAGCAAAATATTATATAATTTGAATAATATATTAGCTACTTGTTTCAAGCAATAATTAAGTATTTGTATTATATCATTTGAGGCATTTATTATATCATTTGAGGCAAAAATCACTAGAAAGATTCTATTGAAACTAGTTATGATTTTTACTTTTCATTGAGTTATCGGCAACAATGCATACAATCAGAAACTATTGATATCTATTTGTATAGACAGCTACTACTTGAAATGTAAATAACTGAAAATTTATTTTTTCTTTAATAATTCTTGAATCTACTTCTAATGGTTCTTTGTATGTAATCCATGTTGGATTGATTACATACAAAGTATAAATGATATTGATCATAAATTTTTCTATATTACAATAAATAAGTCCTGGTTGTTAATTCCATGATTTGTTCGCCCACTTAACCAAGATTTACTTAATACAATATTTTTTTTTCACATTAATCAGTTGTGTTCATTCATTGTATGATTTTTGATGGCATCTTTTCATTATTGAAAATCATTGAATATTTCTTTTGTCAAAAATAAGTTTTAAGTTGAGGCTATTTATTCTTTTAATAAGGGTAAAAAGCTATAATCTGCAAAATTTAAGATTGTATAAAAAAGGACTGATATATCACCGTGAAAAGGGTAAAACCAGACAAAAATCGTTGTTTAGGTTTAATTTAACTTTTTAATATTGAACCGTTATCACAAATCGCCAACAGTGAATACTTATATAACTCACAACCATTTTATCAATGTAATCGAAGAGAAGCTCAAATTTTTTGTAGCACAACTCACAAAAAACGACTGCTAATAATTGACTTGTTCTGTACTTCTACATAATACTTACATTATTAAATCAATAAGTACATTTGTACAATATAGAATTCAAATATAAAACTTCAACATAATTAACTAATAACAGATTAATAATACAATGGAAATCAGTCTGTTTTGTATCCTAATAATAACATTTACAAATACGATTACGGATTTAACAATATAAGTAAAAATCTTCGGCATCAAAGTTTTCAATAAATTTTTTTTTCTCATCAGGTTAGAATTTTAGAAGTTAAATAATTGAGATAATAAGTTGTCAGTTCATAAAGAATTAATCGGTATATTCTAAGATTGGAAGGTAATCAATTGATTTACTACAATGTAACAACCATTTATAAAATTTGTTATAATGGGAAACTAAATTGAAGAAATAATAATTGACCAAAGTTAGATTGGATATTGATCATTCAATTGGTGCAATTGACAATCAAATGTTGAATTTCCTCAAGCAAAAATAAGTGTATAATTGTTGAAATACCCCAAAGTATATACTCTAGTACAAGTAGTATTTTAGCCCATATTTTACAAATTTCGCGAGTTGAATTCTGGACATTATAACTAAACATAGTAAATTCAATATTTTTATTCGTAGTTATCACAAAGTTTCTCGATGGAACATGTTAAGAACAATGCCTTATAGAAGTAACATAACTGAACATAAGGAAATTAATACTGATAAGTTTCTTGTATTATATTGAAATATTTTGCACAAAAAATTAAATTAATCAACTATTGAAAAGTTTGAATGAAAATATAGTTTCACTGAACTCTTCAAAATACTTAGCATTTATAATTACATAAATTATTAGTAGTGACATGAAGTAAAATGGTTTGTTCTACCGTTCCACTTGATGAACTGTAAATAGTGTATAGGAGTGAAGCAAATTATGAATTTTCAACAACGTGACTTTCAAAATTGATTTGTACATTATTGAGGATGAGAAGCTGTTCATCCAGAGAAACTATTTCATGATAATTATTAAATACTGTTTCAGTTCAATATGATTTATAAATGAACTTGATAAGTGACAAAATTTATCTAGTTCTCTAAATCAGATTCAATACTGGTAAAGTCTAAGAACTCACTAATCTATAACCTAATCAGCTATTGATTGATTGATTAGCTGAAAATCGCTACAATGAAAATTTTCATCCAGCATGAAAAAATAATATCTAGAAGTTATTATGAAAACACTCAACTTGCAATAATTCAGCAAAATGTTTCAGAAATGAATAGAATAGTAACAAAATAATCTTGGGGCAATAATGTAGGCCCAATTTGAAACAATTAGAAATTTATAGACAATCTTTTGGCATACATTCAAGTAACCACCTTCTACGAAAGAAGTACCCAGTTTTCCACAATTTCTAAGGTACTGATCTGCAAGTGAACACCATACCATTGCTTGTTAGACACAATTACAGTTTCTGAAATCACACTATATTTTCAAATCAGATTAAAATTTCACTTTTGTGCTTTAGACAAATGACTGTTCACTGCCAGGGCGTGGTGTACATCTTTTGTGTATATCTTCGTAATCTCATTTATGATGAATTATGAATCTCGTTATACTTTTTGTAACCAAATATAAATAGCAAATATATCTTCAACTTTAAATTAGCGGAATGATATATTGAAGGTGTCTAAAATTATACCTTCATTTGGGTATTTAATCATACTGAATGAAATTTCTGTAGATTCTGTTTTTCTTTCGGAAATAGAATCTCTTCAAAATCGGGCAGGTTCATTTATGCTGCAGTTACCCTAAGAAGTTGATTTTTGCTCTATATTTTACAGTCTTTGAAAGGCCATTAGTTGGTGGTATGTAAACAAGTTACTGACCAATCTTCAAGGGTCCGTTTCTTTATCTTTACTCGATTCATCGGAGTCTAGAATAAGGCACTCTTCGAAAAATTCTTGCATTGAACGATACACGTGTTCCAACACGCCTCTCAATTCGTGGCCCTCGTCTGCATAGCTCTGAAATAAATAACAAAGAATAGGATAAGTACATTGCGGATTTTGTTCAGCAAATTATCATCAATGTTTTATAAGGAGCTACTTCTTTGATTCGCATTCTATCTTTGTTAGGACTAAATAGGAATAAGTCATCATCAGTAGCTATAATGATAAAAAAATGAATTTCTTTGTGAATATAAACTCTTGAATACACAAAGGGTTAAGGATTCGCTAAACTTTCTTCCATCCTTCCATAAATTAGAAAATACGAAATAAAATAAAAATTAATACAAAAAGATATACAAAAAAAAAAGAAAATCTAAGACAACATGCATAGTAACATTCTTCTAGAAGGAACTTTTTCTCAGTTGCAAATGGGGCAACATACAACTGGATCACCAGAAAAACTGTCATTTAGACGTATGGTGCGATGTTATAGTAACTATGTTGATTCTTATATTAACTTTATGTATCTCCGACCGCATAACAATTTTTAATTTATTATTTTGAAAACATTTTTTTTTATCAATATAATTAATATTGGTTACTACTATAAAGCGTAATGTTGAAAAAATTATTTTTGAAGTCTGACTACAGCATCAAGTAATTGAATTTTCTGCTACACAGCTCTCTGTTGAAATTTTTCAGCAATACAGTTACCAAAACCATTTTCATCCGAAGCTGCGGCTACTTCTACTTTGGTTTACTTTTGTTCTTAATGGAAAAAATGACATGGACACTTCATGAATTTAACGAAATTTTCAGAAACTGCCAGATTGATAAGTAATTAATAATTTGAGGTAATTGAAGAGTTTTGTTACACTAACCAGGGAACGAGAAGATTTAGATTGCTTTCAGATACCCGCATCTATTTAAATGATCATTATATTGAAAAAATTGAATTTAGTAACCATTACCATTTAGTAACCTTACCTGATACCTGAAGAGAATTCCAGCATCTGTGAGGGCACGCGCCAACTGTATGCCGTGTTGATAAGGTGTGGTGAGGTCCGCCAGACCATGAATTAGGAAGAACGACTTTTTAGGAATGTTCTTTGCGCGTTGCGTGGCATCCGACTCTACATAACCTTTGTAGTTATCTGCCGGAAGTCCCAAAACTCTCTCCGTGAACGCAGAATCTGAAATAATATAATTACTCTTCTACGGTACTTTTGTCTACTCTATTAAAAAAAAATTATAAAATTGTCTTCTATTGGTAATTTGGATTCTGATAGAAGACAATATGGTCAGACTTTGTGGTAAGTCGATAAAATTACAGGGCACACTATAAACATAACTAAGCAAAAACACGCCATGGTAAAGAGTGTAATTTTGACTGAGACGGAATTGTTTCACGATTATATTTAACAACATGATTTTGTTAACATGTTTCGAGCGTGAGCTCATTTTCAAGACTAAAATAGAGTAAGGAACGAACAACAAATTTATATCTATACAATGGATGTAAGGGAGGATAATTGAAAATCTAAGTGTTCATTTACGATGTCTTCTTTTTTCTTCCAAGAACTGCATATTTAAATTGCTTCTAAAAGGTCTAAACGTTTCTCTTTATTACCTGCGTGCAAGCACTTGGTTTTCTCAAAGTCTATAAAGTGGTTGGAGTTAATACAATGTTCTACAAAGTTCATACATATTCTACTGTAAGTACAATGTAGAACATTGTATTAACTCTAACCACTTTAGAGACTTTGAGAAAACCAAGTGCTTGCACGTAGGTAATAAAGAGAAACGTTTAGAGCTTTCAGAGGCAAATGAAATATGCAGTTCTTGGAAGATAAAAGGAGACATTGTAAATGAACACTTAGATTTTCAATTATCCTCCCTTCTTACATCCCTTGTATAGATATAAATTTGTTGTTCGTTCCTTACTGTAGTTTAGTCTTGAAAATGAGCTCACGCTCGAAGCATGTTGATAAATTCATGTTGTTAAATATAATCGTGAAACATTGAGCCAAGAGCTTAATTTAATTTAATAAGAGTCTAATTTCATCAATGTTATCGTTTTATTGAATACTTGAATTTACATATTTTTTTCAGAAAATTACCTCTTATTTCAACACTAGGGACATTCAATCAAGAAATTCATATAAAATGAATATTAAATGAATATAGGATATATTCTTCATTTCTAACAATTTATCACTTATAATTTATCTTACAAGATTTCCGTGTACAAATGTGAGTAATATATTCTTGAAACGGCCATATCAGATGGGTATAATTAAAACATTATCTTCGTGAGTTATTCTAGGCGAGAAGGCCTCTTAGTTATCTACTGCGTTCTATTTTCTACACGCGAAGCTGATCTAGGAGATAAAACTGAAATTATGATGCAACCCTGTGAACTAGCTGAAAAGTTTAACAATAGTTTCATTTGTTCTGCATTATGAATTATAGGTTTTGTTATAGAAAAATATTTATCTATTGTTACCACGGTTTTTTAAACTGATATAAATTTAAATGCTCAAAATCGGATGGAAGATAATCGAAATGTGCCCCTATGACATTTTGAGTCTGATAAAATTAATTTATTCGTTGATCTAGTGATCTAGTGAAACGGACTGACTTGATGAAAAGTAAAAATTGAAAAAATTTACAGAAAACAAAAATATTTCAAGTATATGAAATTTAGGTACGTACTATAAAATAACCAATCGGCTATGGGACTCACTGCCACGCCACACTTATACACTTTCTGCTGGTTTCCCAAACCCATCACCATAGCAGTCACATAACCTCCGTAACCCCAACCCCACAATCCGACGCGGGTTTTGTCCAGGTACTTATATTTATCGAACATATACTCTAAAACTGAAACTTGGTCTTGCACTTCAACACCCCCTAACTGATGATACAACAATTTATCACTTAGTCCACTAGCACCCCTTACGTCTAATTTCACGTACACTACGTCACTGTGGCTGGACATGTAAGTTCCCCAATCCACTTCGAATTCGTCTGTAACAGCTTTACTTCCAGGTCTGCCATTACTGAAAAACATATTGTTTTTTTAACAGAATTACTTTATATATTGTTTTTTCCTGTGATTAAACTTTTTTGTGTTCAATGTTTTGCCTAGTACTGTGATACAACACTCTATACTGACTCAATAATAACTTAACTCTTCTGAATTGAAAGTGTACTGAGTTGCCTGATAATATATTGAAGAAGTTTCCATTGAATTTTTTCAAACAAAATTGAAATGAAACTATTTTTCATCACTTATAGGTATGCAATTCATCAAATATCTTACATTTACAACACTGCTTCATCAAATATCTTACATTTACAACTTCTTTGCACAGTTAAAATGATCTGGAATACTAACAAGAACCTAAACAAATAGCAATTCTTTAATTCAATGTAAAGGTTTAACAATTTTGGAAGCATGTACACCAAAGATTGTTCAATTCAACAAGCTTTTCACTATAACTAGATTTTCACTTAACCAATGTTTACTTCAGACAATTTCCAATCAATTTATATAATTCACGAGCTCTTAAATAAGAACATTCCCATAACTACTCTCTAAACAATGTGCAGCACAAATGGTTTCATTGTGTTAAATCAAATAGTAGATACAGTGAATTCTAGCAGAGTTATTGTGTTGACTCTACTATCTTGCTGGTCCCTTTATGTTTACTATGTTAACCTCTTTATGTTTTTGATGGATTTTCTACTGCTGGAATATCTATTGGTAAATTGGTGTAATATGTGCGGGGCACTGAATACTCAACTCACTCAGCAGTTATTATTCACTGTATTGAGAATAGTAAATCAGCAGTTATTTATTACAGTAAGATATTTTGACCAGTATTTACCCGATTAAGAAATAAGGCACTAATGAAATGAGTAAAAATATGAAAAAGTAACTTACACTTCAACAAGAACAGGGTATGCAGCATCCCGTAATTCTTCGCGCCAACTAGGAGGAAGAAGCATATGAACCTGAGCCCTGTTGCCTTGTGGCAAAGGCACCTCAAGGAATTTCTGTTTGGGTAGAGCTAATTTACCGAGCAAGGGAAGGTGCGTGGGCCGTGTATCGTACAGCACCTTCAACAGACGATGTGACGTAGCATTATGCACGCCAGCTAATGGAAGACCTGGACCTTCGCACTGAAGGACATAGTACGAACTGCTTGAAGTTTCTGTACGGGGACTTACCTAGAATGTAATGTCAAACTTTACCTCATCCTTAAGATAACCAGATCTTGAATTAATTAACAAGTGTTAACAATAGAAAGCAGACTCACCAGCGCATTGAAATGAGTACAGTTACCATATAAGTATCTGCTACTCCAGAGCACATCACCTAAGTCGCAAGTGATGCAATGCGATTCTAGTCGGCGTGGATCGTCTATGGATGGGTCGTGCACTACAAAAAGGTGCCTTTGACCGGGTTTGTGTTCTTCAGTAGCCAGGTAGTAGCTGAAAATATTTCAATTTTTGGAATGAATATCTTAATATTTTCTTAAACATTCCATTCAGTGACAGTAGCACAAAAAACTTTCGAAATTCAACAAAATTTTTACATTCAATTTAAATTTTATTTCGAAAAATTATTGAAAGCTTATAAAAATAGAAGCTTGCTAAAATTTCTGTATGCATTACTCTCGAGAATTGAATTAATCATATTACATTAATTCCCCACATATCCTGTTGGATCAACAGCTTTACCTGTCTTTATATTTTCGGGACAGTTATCTGTTTAAGCTTAATTATTATTGAATGAAAAGCATTGCAGAAGTATCAAAACCGTTTGTTACTTCTCCAATTGGTATTCTTCAATGAACACTAGCCAGTAAAACACGTATGGAATTTTTGATTACCAACTTACATTTGATTACCGAATGTATCCCACGAAAGTATTCGATCAACCTCATGCCTGCCGTGACTGAGAACCGCAATGTGTTGCCTGGTGACGATCACGTGCTTTATGTGAGTATAGGTACCAGTGTTTCCTTCGCGCACTGGCGCCATCACCAAAAAGCTATCTCCATCCGGAGAGAAAGTAGGATGTTCCTGGACCTCGAGCCAAGACCGTTCGAATGCTCGTTCTGTATGAATCTGAAAAAAATAAATGATATCGTGTGAATCATCAGTTTTCTCAGATTTCTCTGGAATCGTACTAAATGAAGTCTCAGAAACTATAATTGTTTTCCTTATATTATTCACTTATTGATTATAAACAGAAATTCCACATCTGGTCCATCCTGTGGTCGTGCACTTGTGTTGGCAAGTGTAATTCCACCTAAGTCATCTACCGACAGACCGAATTAAGTCTTAGTGGATGCACCAACTATTTCAGAGTATGTTATATAATATATACAAACTCTAACCGATTGCTTTCCCAATATCTCCACGCCAATCACTAAATACACCTCGTCACAGCTCAAATATCTTTTACGCAAGTCAAACATTACTTCGGCGGAATGTGTATAACCTGTGTTACACCATAGAGCTCCCAGAGGGCCCCCAGTGTCTCTCACGAAATTTCCTTTTCGGGCACCAAGCACACCATACCAATAACCATCATGTCATCTGATTTCCTCAGCACTTGCCTTTCATCATTCAAATGAGCTCCTTGTGAATATTCCAACCTTTTTTGAAGGCTAGTTCCACAAGCCTCTTCACGAAGAAGTTATACAGCCGAACCTTCTCTTTGCGACCCAAAGATTACTTCTGTAATACATGAGACGGTATCCTGCCATGCCAGGCTTTTATTCGACGGATTATTAAAGCTTCCAACTCAGAAGTACGTTTAAGTGTGTGTAGCTGTTACGTTTTTTTTAATTTCAGTTCAGTGTATGTATTGTATGCACGGAATCTGTAACCGATTCACTTGGTGATGAGTATATTCAGCAAAAGGTGAGGCATATGGGAGGGAGGGGATCCCAGACCCCGGAGGATCTCGGAGACTTATTGCATTTATAAAGCATATAAACGCTCCATTTTAATGCGTTCCTGGAGGTTGCGATACTCCATCGCATACCGTTTCTTCTGCGCGGCTCTTTTATTATCCCTGTCACCCGGTCCAGTTATCTCAACGGATCGTTCTTCTTGTATACTACTTCCGTCCGAGACATATCTTTCAGATATTCTTGAGTCCGAAATCTCTTTCTTTTTTCGGTTTTGACCCACCTATATAGCTCATCATGATACTTGGTTGAATGGGTTTAACGGACCTGTGAACGCATCGTCGTATACAGACTGTGTTAGCACGTGGCAACAACAACAACAAAATACATACATTCATTAAGTGCTTTGATTAATTACATTTCATTTTTTCCATTGCTAATACAGATTGGGAATTTATAAGGTCATGCGACCTTCTTCAACCCTGTGCAACTTAATTATCTTTGTACAGGGTGTCTCAAAACGATCCAACTATTTCAAGAGTTATCTTTCGTTTACAGAGCTAAATCCATCACGGGCGTCCAAGGACAGCAAGAACTCCTGGAAACATTCAGTCAGTTGCAGATTCTGTAAGCCGACAGCCTCGACTCAGCGTTAGAAAGCGTGGGTCTCAGCTGGGGTTATCAAGAGCGACAATTCACCGCATAATGCTATCTGATTTACACCTAAAGGCCTATAAAATTCAGATTGTTCAAGCTCTTCATGATAATGATTACGAATTAAGATTGAATTTTGTGAATGTTATGTTAGAGAGATTCAACAATTTCAACAACATTTTTTTTAGCGATGAGGCACATTTTCATTTGGACGGATACGTCAATCGTCAAAATTGTCGTTTTTGGGGAGAAACGAATCCACACACATTACATCAGCGCCCGTTGCATAGCCCCAAAGTGACTGTGTGGGTCGCTATGTCAGCGAACTGCATTATTGGGCCGTATTTTTATGAAGACAACAGAGGACATGCAGTGACGGTAACTTCTGCTCGCTATGTGGACATGATAACAAAAAAAAACATTTTAACAGCCGTGGCACAATCTGCCTTTTCACCATAATTTTGTTAGATTTACCGAATGTAAAATGGCGAATGCGCCGACACAATCCAATGCTTTTTAACATTTAGGAATTAAAGCACCACCAGTCTTTTAGCTTTTTAAGCGGAACATAGCTTTTGTATAGAGGGATTACTTGCTAGAGAAAGCTCAACACTTGAGCTTTCGAACTTTGGTCGAGCCTTCAAGATCAGTTTTGCTACAAACAAAAGCTTGGTAAGCTTTGGAGGTTGCTTATATGTCGAAAGTTTTAAACCTTGAACCTTCGAATTAATTTAGCGAGTATAAATTCTTGAACTATAAGTCCTAGTACGTTATATTAAAACGTTATTAATTAGGTCAGTTAAGAGGTAAATATTGAACGAACGCAGAATTTCGAGAACAGAGTTCCGAATAATTTAACAAACTGCAATGTTTATTTCTGGGATATTTCATAGCCGAGGTACAAAAAACGAGCTGTACTTTGAAGGGAAGTTGATTTTTAAACGAACAGACTATCTTTTGATGAACTTTATGCTAGCACTTTAACGTATTTCAATCTCGATCTAAGTCAAGATATAAAGACCGCATAAAAAACTAATTTTCAGGTTGAAATTCGAAAAAATTTTGCTAAAACTTGAGTATTGATTTGGTATTAATTATTGAGTGTTCTGTCACAAAAAGCAAAATTACTAAATGCAATAATATTTACCGAAGCGATGAAAAAATGTATATTGGTATACACATTATATTTCACATTGAAATACAAAGTTTCTGCTATGTGTGGGCTTGGTATTGATAGCTTTCTTGAATTTTACTTGAATAAAGTAGTATAAATCGAATAACAGTTTTACTGAATCTGAAAACTGAAATGATTTTCGAACAGAAGTTCTTCGATGATTTGATGTGCACTAAAAATCAAATTGATGAAAAAAGTTCCCAGAAGTTGCATAACGAATATATTGTCCTCAATTGAAAAAAGGACAGACTGAGGCCACCAATTCATTTTTATGTAGAAATCTATATGAGAATTGGAATTTTCATCCAGATTATGAAATAAAACAAACAGTTCGGAGAAAATTTATGCATAACAACTTCTTCCGTAAAATAAGTTATTATTTCACTGGAAAAGCGAGAAAATCAATCTAATAAAATTTGTCATAAAAGTCATATACGTGAAGCATCCACCAAAATTATTCAATATTCCGGAAGAAAATTCAGGTGCGAATTATAAGGAATATATCAAATTGCTCTAAAGTATATCATTTTATTTGTTGAATAATAAATAATAGTAATAAAACATGTAAAGTATTTTGAGAAAATGAATAATTCACTTATGAAACGACAAAATGAATGTGGGTATATGAATATATACTATATTATATAACTTTAAGTGAAATAATTCCTGAAATTATTAAATAAATACATTTTAAGAATAACTGTACACATATCCATTGAGTTGCGAATTGGCAACTTGATACTTCCTACTATCAATTAATTGTGTCGTTAAAAATGTGTTGAAAACCAAAGATATTGCAGACAGTTGGGCCGGTGCTAGCAGTTTCGATTCCCCTGGCAAAAAAATGCCGCCTCTTTATACCAAAATTTGAAAGATTCACACCCAGACAAGTTCGAAGTTTAATACCAGTAAAATACACGTAATATTAAAGATTAACGTCGGAGAAAAATGTAACAATTTAATACAATTTGTCTTATTTAATCCTCCATCCTTACTGATAATTACAGTCAGCAGAACGTTAGAGCAGATACATGTGGAGCTACTACATACTACGGAGATATTATTGGAATCTTTTTTATACGTTGGAGAAAATGTCAACAGCGCAAAAGAAATGAAAGAAAAAACATTTTCCGTTAATCTACAAATGTTCTGCAATACTGCCACACTTCACAATGAAGAACTTATGAATTGTTCGACTATGACTCTCGACCAATCTTCCAATTTAAATGACCAAACTTTATGTATTCGAACAATACTTGGGAATATTCAATTATGTTGAATATGTCAATTCAATAATTTCAGCAAAAATGAATGTTTTGAAGTATGAAAGTCATTAAAAGGATTTCCATTCAAACATTAATGTTATTAATATTATTAGTAAATAATCTGAAATTAACATGATTTGACAAACTCGCAATACTTCGAATAATTAGCTCAATTGTCAGCAATAGTGAGTTGACTTTTTGCGGAAAAATTTCAAATTATTATTGTATTTAATAGTGTTGGCGTTTACTTGATGTAAATCCATTATAATTGAATATAACTTAAATTCAAACACTTATGAATTGAACTTATGATTTACACTTTATTGACTACATAGCAAACGACTTCTTCAGATGCTTACAGAATAATGTTCTTTATTTCATTATTCTTATTATTTCATATTTCTTTGTTTCATTATTCTGTAAGCATCTGAAGAAGTCGTTTGTAACGACGAAACGCGTCATGCTATGTAGTCAATAAAGTGTAAATCATAAGTTGAAGTGTTTGAATTTAAGTTATATTCAAAATTATTATTGTATTGAGTGAAAAAATTCCCAAATGGAAAAATGTCTGACACGAGTCAGTATTGGGCGATATTCAAAGTTTTAGGAACAGAAATTTGTTGTGTTAAATTTGATTCAATGAAACCACATAGTTTCTTCAAAAGAAGTGTTCATAATAATTCACTATCATGTAAGAAAATCTACAATGTAAAATATTACCTCTACACAAGTCCAGTTTGGTGACAGACATGAAGATACGATGCTCAAATTTTGTGCTCTATTCATCCAAACAATAGAAAGTTGTGTATTTTTTTGACCAATCCATCCAGCAGATGTAAGATAATAATCTCTGTGAAAATATGGAATTCGTTATTAAATGAATGAGCAATAAAACCATTCCACAAAAAAATTGATGTTAGAGTAAAAAAAAAAGAAATATAAGAATTTCGCTAAGATTATTGTTGAGGAAAAAACTTGTTTATTTAAAGTTTCCGGAAAACTTCCAGATGTTTCTTCATCTTGATTAAGTATGACGAGCTTTTCTTTGAACTGTTATGTGAAATGTGAAACGCAAACCAGATGACAAATTTTCACTGGACTGTAAGATTGAAGATATTAAAAATAATGGTTTATAATTGCATCCATTCAATAAATGACTGAGATTCTCGCTTAACTCTTGATGAAACATAAGCAAATATTAAATTAAATTAAACTCTTGACTTAATGTTTCACGATTATATTCAACAATATGAATTTGTCAACATGTTTCGAGTGTGAGCTCATTCTCAAGACTCTTTTGAGACAGTCTTCTGCCTCAAAACAGACAGTTCAAGACAGTCTTGAAAATGAGCTCATGCTCGAAACATGTTGACAAATTCATATTGTTAAATATAATTGTGAAACATTAAGCCAAGAGTTTAATTTAATTTAACATTCAATAAATATTCGAAATCTTTACTGAAACATATCACATAAAATAATGCTCAGATTAATGTGGCTAAATGATTAGAACAAGAAAAGTGGAACATCGCAAAAGTTCATTTCTAATTAACAATAAATGAATGAATGAATATACTCACTGTCCTACGAGTGCTTTCGGAGGTTCAACTTTATATGATTGTAAATTCGTGATATTGGTGATATCCAGTACGTACAATTCTACTTTAGGGTTTATACTACCTGGCTGGAAATTGATTCAGTCAATAATAGGAATTTCATTTCAGTCCGTACTTACCGTAGGGTATCTAATTGTCCTGTAATTCGGAAACGATGATTTATGAGTCGATTTTCCAGTAAGAACCGTTGTGGAAAACCAAGGAAAATTAAGCATGCTCACTTCAGTATCGTTGAATGTTGCGTATAAAATATGAGTATTATCATAAGAACTCCATAAGGCTTCGGGATTTTTAAGAATATCCTCTGCAAACAGTAAATAAAGGAAATGGAAAATCGGCATGAATGACCGAAGTTATACTTTCATTTATTAAAAGAAATAATATTTCAACTTTGCTTTTTATTCGAAATGAAAATCAATTTTTGAAATCTCAAAAATGCAGGTGCTGATCAAAACAAATTATATATTTAAAGATAATTCTTCAACATACAATATTTTCACATCCATAACCCAATATGGAAGACAGTTTGTCAAAAATAATTTTTTCGCTTTAAAAATATTTAATTTGAAATCTTCTAAACAGCTCAATTCAAAATATGTTGATGTGATTAATATTTTCGCATTCTGAAATAATTTTTTCGATGTTTATACTGTATTTTCTGCTTCGGAAACAATTTAACAGGACATATTTCAGCATGTTTTATTCATAAATGGCACATTTATAAAATGGTTGATGAGAATGCATATTATATATTTTTATACTTATTATATATGTAGATAATAAGAAAATATCGTGATTGCGGTCAGTGGTCTGAATAAAAACCCTTGTTCTTATATTCTCAATAATCACGTTTCTGTATTAGCCTTATTGGACAAAAAGGATTTAGCTTCAGTTCTCTGCACCAACTAATATTTCACAACCAACAAATAGAATTAACTGACGACAATTTTTCAATTTCTACTATTTATAGAGAAGTAGGTACCTTTATATTTTCCTTTTTCATGTTACTGTATACAAAATTATTTCTTACCCTGATACAACCAGTCGGGAATTCCGTTATAAATGATGTCCGGCACTCCAGTAAAAGTAAGTCTGGTGTCATTTTCAAATAAAGGTGATTTTCTCAAGTAAATATCGTTGTTGTAGACAATAACAATGGAATTCGAATCGCCAAGCCATTTCGCATATTGGAGCCTCTCAGGCTGTGTCTTCGGTGATTGTTCAAGTCTTAAGGGAATATGATGACTGGAAAAATTTTTTCATAAGTCAACGTATAAAACGTGTAATATCGAAAACAGTTGGCTAAATTCAACAGAATTGTTTCTGGCTACAGAGCTATTATCAAGAGTGTTTATGTTGAATATATATATATATATATATATATATATATATATATATATATATATATATATATATATATATATATATATATATATATATATATATATATATATATATATATATATATATACGAGGGCGGTTTGATAAGTCCGTGACTTTTTGTATAAAAATTTTTTTTTGCCGCAAATAAACATTTTTTTTTCTACATAATCACCTTTCAGCTCGATACATTTAGTCCAGCGTTTTTATAATTTTCTTATACCCTCCAAATAATAGGTTTTCTCAAGGCTCTCAAAATACGCGTTTGTTTCGGTAATGACTTAAATTTAGACTCAAATCTCTTACCACCCAGCCATTTCTTTAGGTTTGGAAACAGATAATAGTCGCAGGGGGCTGAATCTGGAGAATATGCTGGATGGGGTAGCAGTTCTTATCTCAATTCGCGGATTTTGGCTATCGAGACTAAACAAGTCTGCACACATGCATTATTTTGATGAAACCGCACTTTCTTCTTTGCCAAATATGGCCGTTTTTGCTTCAAGTCAACGTCGAATCTGTCCAAAAGCTTTGAATAATATTCGCCAGTGATTGTTTTACCTTTCTCGCGGTATTCAATGTGAATGACACCGCGTGCATCCCAAAAAACTGTGGCCATGACCTTGTTGGCTGACAGACTGTGTTTGGCCTACTTTGGTCCACGTTCACCCCGAGCAACCCACTGATTCGATTGTTCCTTGGTCTCTGTCGTGTTGTGATGGATCCATGTTTCGTCCACAGTAACAAAACGGCGCAAAAATTCGTCCGGATTACGACTGAACATCGCTGAACACTCTTTTGAAGTTGTCACACGATTGCGCTTATGGTCGAGTGTGAGCAATCGCGGCACCCATCTCGCGGAGAGTTTTCTCATGTCCAAATATTCGTGTAAAATATGATGTACCCGTTCAGTTGAGATACCTACAGCATGAGTCAACTCACGTACTTTCATTCTCCGATCATCCAATATCATTTCATGGATTTTATCGACCATTTCTTGCGTGATCACTCCTTTTGGGCGACCTGAACGTTCGGCGTCACTAGTGCTGGTACGACCACAACGGAACTCTGTAAACCACTTCTTTACCATTGAAATTGATGGTGCCGAGTCCCCGTAGTATTTATCAAGCTTTTCCTTAGTTTCAGTGATGGTTTTTTCACATAAAAAGTGATGCCTAATCAGCACACGAAATTAACTTTTTTCCATTTTCGTGAAAATTCGTGGAGGTTGTCTGCTTTGAATGGCTATCAAACACCAACTGCATGACGTAGCTTGCTCAAAATTTGACAAATGCCCACTAATAGATTAGAATTGACGGCAGCACTGTTGCATTTGGAATAACTACGCGGGAAATTAAAAAAGTCACTGACTTATCAAACTGCCCTCGTATATATATATATATATATATATATATATATATATATAATATATATATAATTTCTGATATATATTATATTATTCAATTTGGGTGATTTAACGGGAGGTGAACACCAAAAAATGGATGTTCTTCCTCCAAAATTTTATTGTGAGAAGTTCACGAAAATCATTATAAATTCCAAATTCAGAGTGATACACAATATCTGACACAGTGTTTGTTTTGTAGAACAATTAAGTGTATAACAAATATGAAAAATACTTCAGGTGGTAATAGATATTTAAGAAAATGTTGAAACCCTTTGCATTGTGCATTGCACGCGATTCTCTTGCAGGTCATTAATAACGAAGATAACTACTTTAGCCTGTCTACGAGTTCTGTTTTGGTCATAAAACACTTGAGGGAAAGGTTATATAACAGGGTAAATAGGTTCTCTAATTTGCATTTACTTTAATTACGTAAACGTTCTAGGTCATCTCGTGAAGTGTGGAAAACGAAAGAATCAATACGTTTTCTCCGGGTTCCAGAATGCCCAATTTCCAGAATAATCGAAACAATATTGACTTTTTTTATTAGACTTCGAAAAATTCTTTATCGGTATAATTGAATTCCCTCATTTAATTCAGTAACTAGAAGATTAAAGCATTAAGCTAGCTCATTTACATTTTGTACTAACTTCAACGCATACATCTGGCATTAAAAGAACACTACAACTCAAAAGAATAAACGTTTCGATATAACCCATGTAATATTTTCGAAATATAACATTAATATATCAATGCGATCAATTTAAAATATCTACCTACATCTAATGTTATCAATCTAATTTGAAATCCGATAACTTTTTCCGAATATTTTCAATTTTTTAATTTTTTTGAATTTCTTATTCACTTATACTTCTCTAAGGGATGATTAAGTTTACAGATGTATTGAGTATAAATTTTGGCAAAGATATGTTACATACACTGTGTGAACTAATGCACCACAGGCTCTGATGATGTGTAATTATGGAATTGCCATAGGAAGCGATACAACTCACAAAGTCTTTCTCCCACTTTATAATAATAATAAAATTCCTTTATTGAGCAAATATGTATAAACAATATTTGCATCACTGAGACGAAGATTAACTAAAGCTACTCTTTAAATATTAACCTACCTGGTTAACATTTGGTTGTGGCATATTAAATACAAAAATAACTAACTAACTAACTAAAAGCACTAAATGAGTACGAAACAAGCACAAAAATGCCATAAACTAGAAGAGTATGAAAAAAGTTAAATGTATCGTATATGTGCATCCATGAAAGTCGAATTCCGAATAAAAAAACGGAATCTATTTGCTGATGGAATTGGCAAGATCGCCATAAAATAATTATAATATTTGATTAAAATGTAAGTGAAACTTTGTTGTAATAAGGCAGATGAGTGATGTGGCATTGTGACAGAATTGCGACGAATGTCTACATCGTAAGGAGATTTCTTGATCGAATTTTTTTCATATAAATAAGGAGGTGATTTGAATCTGACGGAACGGTTAATGTATAGTAGGAAATTTAACTGAAACATATATTTCATTTTCAACCAATTAATATGTGCGACTAATGTGTTATATGACCATATTTTTTTATAAGGTGCAAATAAATCTCAAGAATGTGTTCTGTACAAACTGTAACTGATTCTGTGAATTTCGTTTCGAATAGGGGTAGTAAACAATGTCACACTAAATGACAATTGAAATTACTATAGTACTTCTCAATCTTCAGTTACTTCATCATAAAATTGCGTGAAAACCAATTTGAACCAATTGTATAAGAGTATCTCTTTCAAACACCGGTTATAATTTCAATTGATCAGGCCATCTACATCATAGTTCGTTAAAAAACACAAATCTGTTCAGAAAAATATTATGAATTGATTATAACATAAACTATAAATGTAATAGAAAACTTACTCTTTTCCAACATCGTATATAGTATAGTGAGCTGTAAACGTTTGCCTGAATACCTGTAACAAGAAAAATTCCAAATAATTTTCAGATAGACATTAATAACGGTTCAATTATAATTGAAAACTCGCAGTGTTCAGAGAAACAATAATAAACTCAAATCAAAATACATTTCAGAATTCCAATTACAATCAGAATTCAAAATACATTTACATCAAATTCTATGCTCATGACAGTTTTTGCCACCCAAAAACGCTTCATCCTCTCGGAATGCTCTTTGTTTTGTTCTGTTTCATGTCCATTGCATTCCAGATTGTAGTGTTGATATTTGCCCAAATTTGACGTATATAATTTTATAGCGACACTAAGTGCGATATTCGAGTTTTTATACTGATCTGTTGTATATCTTTTTGGACCTCTTTTGACCACTCTGTTCTGCATTTACACTTTATAATTATATCGAGTAGTTTCTTGGGTATTTTGGACTGTTTCATTCTGTAGACATGTGCATAGAACTTTGCTCGTCGTTTTCTGATTTCTTCCGTTATCGTATTTGTCTTTTGATACAGTTCATTCTGAGGTCTTTTCATCAAAATGCCGTTTCTATTGATTGGCCCGTAGATCTTTTTGAGGATTTTTCGATTTTGTTTTCTATTTCTCTAATTGTTGAATGATCGTCAGTAACGATCAGTAACTAATTGTTTCAGTTGCGTGGATTGCTTCTGGAAGAATCAATTTGGCAACTCCCGAAATGCACTTTTTATTATAGTACGCCCATATTAGCTTGTAGACCCTTTGGAGCGTGGCAGATCTTTGTTCATTAGCGATTCGGTTTAAACCTGAGGACTGTATAACTTCTCCGAGGTATTCAAAATGGCCGACTTGCAGAATTTCACCACATTTTGTAATTAGAGAAGATTTATTTCTTGCTTTTCTTTCCATGTATTTCATTTCATCATAAGAAATTTGTACCCGGTTTTCTGCGCAATTTCATGTAAATTTTTTAAGGCGAGAATGGCTTCAGTTCTGTTTTCTGTGATAATAGACCATTGACATTTATTCAATTTTTTTTTGATACCCACATGCCCTTCACATGAGGTTCCCAATCACTAATGATCTTTTCTAAATTAATGTTGAAAAAAAAACATATATATATATATATATATATATATATATATATATATATATATATATATATATATATATATATATATATATATATATATATACGAAGAAGTGTACTGAAATGGTAAGTACTCACATATCAACTAATTGTACATAATTCGTTTTTTCAGTTGATATGAATTGAAAGTAGAAGTGCTTGATTTGCTGATCATGACAATTATTATTAATTTATTTCCAATTTTTGACAGATGAAAATCCTTGTTTCTCTACTGAAAACCATTTGGTTGAATTATTCCAGAGTTCTAGTACTAATAATTCTCATTAAACAAACTTGAAAGAAACAATTTCAAAAAATTAAAATGATTAAAATATGGACAAGTGATAAAATAGAGTGGAGTGTGACAGTAGTGAAAACTATTTCGATTACGAAGATAAATACAAATGAATAATTTACTGAGTTCCACACTTATCTAAAAGGAAGACCCGTTATTTTGAAACTGATTTGTTCAGCCGACAAATATAAAAATAAGACTTAGAGGTCCCGCCACTACAGCTGCTTAGTAAGTAGTGACTACTCAACGATTTTGTGTTGAGTGCTTTGGTCATTATGTGTTATTCTATTATCTATAGAGTAAAACGCGTAGAATTTCACAAACATTTTTTTCATTAAAAATTCCGCAATGTCAAATTTAAAATGAAAAGTCAGGTTAAGTATGAATAATACTCGCCCCACAAATTCTGAAAAACGGAAAATTATCCATATTATAGGTCAATTCTATAAAAACTTTGAAATGGCCCACTCTAAAATTAGATAAATCATTCATTCCTAATACTCTTTCATAGCTTCTAACCGAATATACGAATATCATCACAAAATTCAGTTCGATAAATATTTTTCAGATTATATAG
The DNA here is from genome assembly GCA_030704895.1 of Henosepilachna vigintioctopunctata. Classification (NCBI taxonomy): domain Eukaryota; kingdom Metazoa; phylum Arthropoda; class Insecta; order Coleoptera; family Coccinellidae; genus Henosepilachna; species Henosepilachna vigintioctopunctata. The sequence goes on along the minus strand of JARQZJ010000010.1, from coordinate 1,157,877 downwards.
TCCCAGTTAGGCAAGGTAACAGTTTTATCTCGGGACCGAAACTAGATCAGTTGGCAGTTGGCCAATATTCTATTAATCATTTTTATTATTTATGAGTGAAGGTAAATACTGCCAGGGCAGCTCGTTGATTTCCAGGAAAGCTTTCAGATTAATGACCCTAATAAAGTAACGTATTACAGTAGTATACAGACTGATCAAATTTGATTTTTACAACCTCTGATAGTAACGTAATTACACTCCTACAGCCCGATAGTATCGGATTCGAACATAATTTTGTACTTTATGATCTTGGGACTTCATCATTTTTCTTCCGTCTCATTATCGAAAGGCCTTGAATATTCATTAGACATTTGTATAAGCAAAGTTACTGAGCTATATTGTTAACAATAGACAGTTTCAATTTGGCTATAAGATACTTAGTTCATGTAATTGTATATCAACCTTTCAAATGAAATCAGACTAGGCATATACAGGATATGTCTTGAGTCGATGGAAGTATAGATGTTGAAGAATGTTTCATCATTGTGATAATTTGTTGAATGAAGTTTTCGATCAGCTTTATCTAAAATTAATTTTTTGAATAAAGCACCATTTCTATTTCTACAGGGCCCTTATCATTTCAAGTGACTCCTGATTACATTAGAATTGTTCGATTTGGAATCAAACTCTGAAAATTTTTTCAATATTTTGCACTAATTTACAGTTGTTCCTGGAAGTTGATTTATTCATTTTGCATTTAGCCTGAAAATATCTTTTATTAGAAGCTAAGTTTACGAAAGCCATTTATAAATATAATTGAAAATAATTATCTCATCAATAACTTTCATTGAACAACTGATTTTCTATCATGCCATTGTCTGAAGAAATATTTTATTCAACCATTTATAAATATATATATATATATATATATATATATATATATATATATATATATCAATTATGTTTCATAAAGAGTTAAGCGAGAAAATAATCTTTCAAATATGAAAGGATCATTATATAAGTATATAGACCAATTCTGTTTTTGCAATTTTTAGGTATTAAAAGCAATTATTCAATTTTTTGAAGACATATTTTCTCTACGAAACAAGTTTTCGTCTTTCAGTTACCAAAAACTATTTGGAATGCGGTATGCGCTGTTTGATAATATTGCTAGAAGTTTTTTTCAATATTTTTAATGTAATTTATGAACGACCATATTTCAGATACTACAGAATATAATAACGGGTGATTTTTCAAGAGTTAAGTTTTTCAGGTTGGCGGCACTGGTTGGTAATGGCATCCAAACGTCATCTGTCAAAGTGAAAAGTTTTCAGTATACTCTGTCATTTCATCATGGAAAGACTCACAAACGAGCAACGATTGCAAATTGTTGAAATTTACTATCAAAATTCATCTTAATGAAAATCCGCTGTTTTACGAAAAATTGTGTTCAGCGATGAGGCTCATTTCTGGCTCAACGGATATGTAAATAAACAAAACTATCGCATCTGGAGTATTGAACAGCCACATGCTATACAAGAAATACCGATGCATCCCGAAAAAGCGACAATTTGGTGTAGTTTATGGGCTGGTGGCATCATCGGTCCACTTTCTTCAAAGACGACCGTGGAAGAAACGTTACCGTCAACGGCGAACGAAAAGCGCAACTTTTTTTTGCCCCAGTTGGCCGAGTTGAACTTGGTTGACATGTGGTTTCATTAAGACGGTGCCACATAGCTCGTGAAACAATGGACATGTTGAAGGATGAATTAGGTGAGCAGTTTATCTCTCGAAATGGCCCTGTGAATTGGCCGCCAAGATCATGCGATTTGACGCCTCTGGATTATTTCTTGTGGGGTTATGTAAAGTCATTAGTGTATGTGGACGACCCGAACACGATTGAAGCCTTACAGGATAACATAACATGCGTAATTCGTGTTATTATAATCTTCCACTATGGCATTAAATATAATAATTTATAGGACTGGTAAATAGAAAACAAGTTGAAATCGATTTAATAATTATAGAAATTTCTGACAATGTAGAATATGACATGACGTACCATGAAATTTTTCTCTAATTTAGCGATTTACTGAACTTTCTTGAGATAGTTTTATCCAGATTTTTTTGTGAGCAAAAGTCATACTCAGTCACTATCAGATTTATATCTATTATATGCAAAAATCAAAAGCTGTAGAATATACAGAAATCACCTCAACTTCAGCCATTCTGTTCCAATTTGAAAATTCTGCTTTCGCAAAAGCTTAATTCGAAGATGATTGCTGATTAGAAGATGATGAAGGCGATTGTTAACTTGATATAACTAAATACTTATCTCTAATAACAAGTGAAACAATAACTAAAAAACTTGAGGAACCAATTCATGCTGTCGTGTTCTTTGTAAAACTTTTACAATCATCCTTGTAGATAAGGAAAATATTACATTCAGAAATAAATTATGTAGAATATGTGAAATATATGATGAGATAAAATCATTCAGCTATAGATCTAATAATTTATGAACAACTCATTTAAATGATAATTGTTTATCTCCAGCAAACAATTTATTGAAGTGTTCCATGAATCCAATAACTTCAATGAAATCGAATCCAGTAACTTGTCCGGGTTTCCGATCCTTCCATCCCAAATATTTGTTATCCTGAGATGAGATCTGAAGAGCGAGGAAACACAATTCAGTTTACTTTACGTTTTATTATTTCCTAGAATGACGTTCTTGAAATATTTAGAGGATAATATGAAACCCATATACATGCATATTTTCGATTCGTATACTTTATGAATAGGTAATGACAAGATATTCTAGAGTTGGCTTGGAATAGTCTTGGAATTTGGCGTGAAAATAGATATGGTGAGTGTTATAATTTTAAGTGCTTTGAA